>WSXT02124518.1:0-10862 GCA_011762715.2 Neuroterus valhalla | reverse complement strand
AGGATAGAAGATTGGAAGGAGAAAGAGAAAGTTTAGAGGTCAAGAGAAGAAGAGGAGAATATGAGAGAAGGAGAGGAAAACAAAAGAAGAAAATAATTATGGGAAAAAAAGAGTTTGGATCGAGGGGAATAGAAGAGGAAGAAATGTGTGAGAGAGAAGTAAAGAAAAAAACGATAGGAAGAGAAAGAAGTATTCAAGAGAAGAAGGAAGTGGACGGAAGTTACGAAGGTAGGTGAGTTGGAGAGAGAATATAAGGACGAAGTAAGAGAAGGATAAAGTAAGGAGAGAAAGAGTGCAAGCAGCAGAAGAGAGTTGGAAGAAAAAGAAGAAATAAAAAGAAGAAGGGAGTCGGAGGAAAGGGATTGTGAAGCCAAGAAGAGATGATGAGAAAAAAGAAAAGACGAACCAAAGAAAAAAGGAATTGCAGGGCAAGAAGGGGAGATAGAAGCGAAGAAGACAAGAGAGTTGGGAGAAGAGAGGGAGAAAAGCAGAAGAGCAGAGGAGAAGGGAATAAAAGAGAAGAAGAGTAATAGCGTAGAGCGGAGAAGAGAGGGTTAAGAGAGCAGAAGAATGGGAAAATTGAAAAGAGTGAAAACTGTAGAAAAGCGTTAACAGATGAAGGGAAACGGGAAAGAGAAAAGAAGAAATGAAGGAGACGAGAGAAGTATCGGAGAATGAAAGGCAAAAAGAAGAGAATAAGAGAAAGAAAACAGAAAAAGAAAAAAAGAGAAGAGAGTTGAAAGAAGATTAAAAGGAGAGGAGAAGAATAGAGTAATGGGAAAAAGAGGAGGAACAGACGGAAGCAGAAGGACAAAAAGAGTTGAGTTACGAAGAGAATAAGAGCAGAAAGGAGCAAAAAGGAGAAGAAGAGAACAGAGAACAGATGAATGGGAAAAGTGAAAAAGGTAAAAACTGTAAAAGAACGTTAAAAGATGAAGGGAAACGGGAAGGAGAAAAGAAGAAATAAAGGAGAGGAGAAAAGTATCGGAGAATGGAAAAAAGGAAGAGAATAAGAGAAAGAAAACAGAAAAAGAGAAAAAGAGAAGAGAGTTAAAAGAAGATAAAAAGGAGAGGAGAAGAACAGAGTAATGAGAAAAAGAGGAGGAACAAAGAAAAGCACAAGGACGAAAAGAGTTGAGTGACGGAGAGAAAAGGAGCAGAAAGGAGCAAAAAGGAGAAGTAGAGGAGAAGATGAGAAGAAAATATAAGTTTTAGGAGAAGAAAAGGGTAGAGGAGATATAAGAGAAAAAGAGAGTCTGGATAGGAAGAGAGTCAGGTGAAGAAGAGAAGGAGGGAAGAAAAAAAGAATTAGAGAAGTTAGCAGAGTAGGGGAGAATGAAAAAAGAGGGTTAGTAAAGGAGAGAACAAGGTTAGAAGAGAACAAGAGAAGGAGGCAAGAAGAAAGCTAAGAGAGAAAAAGAGTAAGGAGGAGGAGAGAAGAAGAGGAGAAGAAAAGGAGAGAGTTCAGCGAAGAAAAGACGAAGAAAACGAGAGAAGAAATGCGACTATTCTGATGAAGAATAATATTTTTTTAAATTCTCAAAATATTCCAAAATTGACTATATGTACGTTAGGAAAAATAAATTCAATATCTGTAAATCTTTCAAAATAAATTAATATTGATTGAAATAATATAAATAATAATTCTTTATATCTGAAATAATTCATAATTTTCTGTTTGAATAACTAAATAACAATTAGACCGGATTTTTCGTTCATTGGCAGAGTTTTGTGAGCTTTCGCCTTTAAAACGTCTAACGTTGGAGAATAGTGCAGACGGCAGGCACATCAGGGACTAAGAAGGCAAAGAAGCCAAGCACAGGCAGACAGATGATTTCGCCGAGGAGAGATGAGGCTGCGGCTACGGCCCAGGAAACCGGTTCCAGCGAGCCTCAGGTTTTTTCAGGCGACCAGCGAGCCACCATCTCGTCCTCTACCATTGGAAACTACTCTCTATTGGCTCTAAAACACCATGCCTTTTATGATTAATTGTCTGTGATTCCTGCCCCAGGGTAAACTCCACGAACTGGATACTGACTACTATCCATAGATGGCACCCCGAAGAACTCTCGAGGCCAACTTCGTTTTCCTTCTTTCCCCCTGATCAGCCTGATCAGCCTGATACCTCATACCTGATACCTGATACCTGATAACTTATACCTGATCAATTTTATTGCGATATGGAAAATCTTTGTCTATTGTATCCCATTTTTCCAAGTCATTTTTTATTATTAATTTATTTTTTCAGGTATCGATTTAGATTTCAACAAATGATCCTAATGGTCTTTCGAATTTTCTATAATTTGCCTTGACTTCTTATGAATTTCTTGTCATTCCTCGATTAGTTTTAATTTCTTTGCATAATTTGATTCTTTGTATTCTCTCTACTTTTTTTATTTCTTCAAATTATTATGAATTCTTTAAATTCTTATGAATTCTTTGAATTCTCATGAATTTTTCAAATTGCTGAGAATCCTTATAGCTTATCTACAATCTGCAAAATTCTTGGAATTCTTCTAATTGTTTAAGAATCTCAAAATTCATTCTTATGCATTCCTTGAATTCTGATGGATCCTCCAAAGTCTCTTGAATTCTCCAAAACCTCTTGCATTCTTTAAATTCTCGTGAATTCTTTGAATTCTCGTAAATTATTTGAATCCTCATAAATTTCGTGAATTCTCATGAATTCTTTGAATTCTCATGAATTATCATGATCTCTCTGATTTCTCATGAATCCTTTGAATTCTGATTGTTTCTTTGAATTATCATGGATCCTTTGAATTCTTGTGAATTCTTTAAATTCTGATGAATGCTTCAAATTGATGAGAATCCTTATAGTTTATCTACAGTCTGTGAAATTCCTAGAATTCTTCTGATTGTTTGAGCATGTCAAAATTCAGTCTTGAATTCTTTCGATATTTTTCACAATTTTCCTGAACTCTTCCGAATTCTCTAATTCTTATGCATTCCCTAAATTCTTATGAAATCCCCAAAGTCTCTTGAATTCCTTCAAATGTTATGGATTCTTCAAATTGCTCAAAATTCTTATAGTTTATCTAAAATCTGTCAAATTCCTAGAATTCTTCTGATTGTTTGAAAATCTCTAAATTCATTCTTGAATTCTTTCTTTAATTTTTTCAATCTTCCTGAATTCTTTCGAATTCTCTTATTCTCAAGCATTCCTAGAATTCTTATGAATTCTTCAAATTGCTAAGAATTCTCATAGTTTATCTAGAATCTGTGAAATTCCTAGAATTCTTCTGATGGCTCAAGAATCTCAAAATTATTGCTGGGAGTTCTTATAGTTTATCTAAAATCTGTAGAATTCCTAGATCTCTTCTGAATGGTTGAGAATCTCAAAATCCATTCTTAAATTCTTTCTATATTTCTAACAATTTCCCTGAATTATTTCGAATTCCGTTATTCTCATGCATTTCCCAAATTCTCATGGATTCTCCAAAGTCTCTTCAATTCTTCAAATTCTTATGAATTCTTCAAATTGCTGAGAATTCCTATAGTTTATCTAGAATCTGTTAAATTCCTCGAATTCTTCTGATTGTTTGAGAATCTCTAAATTTATTTTTAAATGTATTCTTTAATTGTTCCAATTTTCCTGAATTCTTTCGAATTCTGTCATTCTCATGCATTCACAGATTTTTTATCAATTCTTCAAATTGCTGGAAGTTCTTATAGTTTATCTAAAATCTGTGAAATTCCTAGAATTCTTCTGAATGGTTGAGAATCTCAAAATTCATTCTTGAATTCTTCCGATATTTTAAAAACTTTTCCTGAAATATTTCGAAATCTCTAATTCTTATGCATTCCCCAAATTCTTATGAATTCTACAAAGTATCTTTAATTCTTTGAATTCCTATGAATTCTTTAAATTTTATGAATTCTTCAAATTTTATGAATTTTCCAAATTTTTTCAAATTGTTCCAATTCTTTTGAATTTCTCGCATTGCTGAGATTCCTTATAGTTTATCTACAATCTGTGAAATTCCTTAAATTCTTCTGGTTGTTTGAGAATCTCTAAATTCATTTTTGAATTCTTTCTTTAATTTTTCCAATTTTCTTGAATTCTTCCGAAATCCCTTATTCTTATGCATTTTCCGATTTTTTAAGAATTTTTCAAATGGCTGAGAATCCTTATAGTTTATCTACAATCTGTAAAATTTCTAGAATTCTTCTATTTGTTTGAGAAGCTCAAAATTCATTCTTTAATTCTTCCGAAATTTTTAACACCTTTGCTGAATTATTTCGAAATATTTTATTCTTTCGCATTCCTCAAATTCTTATGGATTCTCCAAAGTCTCTCGAATTCTCCAAAGCCTCTTGAATTCTTTGCATTCTTATACATTCTTATAAATTCTTTGAATTCTCATTTATTCTTTGAATTCTTATGAATTCTTTTGATTCTCATGAATCCTTCGAATCCTCATGAATCCTTCGAATTCTCATGAATTCTTCGAATTCTCATGAATTCTTCGAATTCGCGTGAATTCTTCGAATTCGCATGAAATCTTTGAATTCTCATGAATTCTTTGAATTCTTATGAATTCTTTGAATTCTCATGAATTCTTTGAATTCTCATGAATTCTTTGAATTCTCATGAATTCTTTGAATTCTCATGAATTCTTTGAATTCTTTGAATTCTCATGAATTCTTTGAATTCTCATGAATTCTTCGAATTCTCATGAATTCTTCGAATTCTCATGAATTCTTCGAATTCTCATGAATTCTTCGAATTCTCATGAATACTTCGAATTCTCATTTATTCTTATGCCTTCCCCAAATTCTTATGGATCCTCCAAAGTCTCTTGAATTCTTCAAATTCTTATGAATTCTCCAAATCGCTGAGAACTCTCATATTTCTTATGCATTCTAATGAATTCTCTAAATTTCTCTTTATTTTTTGAAGTATATTACATTCTCTAAAGTCTCTGTAATTCACACGATTGTTACACATTGTCTAAATTCATTTTTCAAATCCCTTGTGTTCTCTCGAATGCTACAAGTTCTTTGAATTCTATAAATATATAATAAATTATATAAATTAAATTCTATAAATCATCTTTTGAATTGTTTAGATTCCTATCAATTTTTCGATTTCTATTAAATTCCTCAGATTCTTATGGATTTTTTAACTTCATGAGAATTCTATTATTCCTCGAGAATTCTCTTCTTCATTTTCACAATCCGTTAAATTTTCGGAATTCTTCCACTGGTTTTAGAATTTCAACATTCATTCTTCGAATCCTTTTGATTTGCACCGATTATTCTCATGCTTTTGAATTCTACAAGTTTTTTTGCATTCCTTTAGTTCTTTTAAATTCTTTAAATTGGCGAGAATTCTTATGGCTCATCTGCAATCTGTAAAATTCGTAGAATCCTTTCAATTGTTTCGATACCTCAAAATTCCTTTTCGAGTTCTTTTAATATTTTTACGAATTTTCTTGAATTCTTTCGAATTCTCTTATTCTTATGCATTCCCCGATTTCTTAATAATTCTTCAAATTGCTGAGAATTTTTATTGTTTATCAAGAATCAGTGAAATTCCTAGAATTCTCTTGATTGTTTGAGTATCTTAAATTGATTCTCAAATTCTTTCTATATTTTTAACAATTTTCCTGAATTCTTTGGAATTAAGTTATTCTCATGCATTCCCAAAATTCTTGTGGATTCTCCAAAGTCTCTTGAATTCTTAAAATTCTTATAAATTCTTCAAATTGCTGAAAAATCTTATAGTCCATACACAACCTGTAAAATTCCTGGAATTTTTTTGATTGTTTCACAATCTCAAGATTCATTTTTGAATTTTTTCTATATTTTTCCAAATTTCCTCAATTCTTTCGAATTCTATACTTCTTATGCATTCTTATGAATTCTCTAAATTTCTGTCCATTTTTTGAAGTATATTACATTCTCTAAAGTCTCTGGAATTCATATAATTGTTACACATTGTCTGAATTCATTTTTTAAATCCCTTGTGTTCTCTCGGATGCTACAAGTTCTTTGAATTCCATAAATTTAAATTAAATTATATAAATTAAATTCTATAAATCATCTTTTGAATTCCTTGGATTCCTATAAATTTTTCGAATTCTATTTAATTCCTCAGATTCTTATGGATTTTCTAACTCCTTGAGAATTCTATTATTTCTCGAGAATTCTCTTCTTCATTTTCACAATCTGTTAAATTTTCGGAACTCTTTTACTGGTTTTAGAATTTCAACATTCATTCTTCGAATCCTTTGGATTCGCACCGATTATTCTAATGCTTTTGAATTCTACAAGTTCTTTTGCATTCCTTAAGTTCTTTTAAATTCATAAAATAGGCGAGAATTCTTATGGCTCATCTGCAATCTGAAAAATTCGTAGAATCCTTTTAATTTGTTCGATATCTCCAAATTCCTTTTCGAGTTCTTTCAAATTCCTATGAATTCTCAAAAATCTCTAGAATTCTTTAAATTCTTATGAATTCTTTGAATTCTTATGAATTCTTATGAACTCTTTGAATTCTTATGAACTCTTTGAATTCTTATGAATTCTTATGAATTCTGTGAATTCTTATGAATGCTGTGAATTCCTATGAATTCTTATGAATTCTTATAAATTCTTATGATTTCTCATGAATTCTCATCAATTCTCATGAATGCTTATGAATTCTTATCAATTCTTATGAATGCTTATGAATTCTTATCGATTCTTATGAATGCTTATGAATTCTTATCAATTCTTATGAATTCTTATCAATTTTTATGAATTCTTATCAATTCTTATGAATTCCTATGAATTCCTATGAATTCTTTATATTCTCATGAATTCTTTGAAATCTGATGAATTCAAAGAATCCTTTTGGATTCTCATGAATTCAAAGAATTCCTTTGGATTCTTATGAATTTTTTTAATCCTTATGAATTCTTATGAATTCTTATAAATTCGTATGAATTCTTTGAATTATCATGAATTCTTTGAATTCTTACGAATTCTTGAGAATGCTTGTAATTCTTTGAATCCTTTGAAATATTATGAATTCTTTGAATTCTTATGAATTCTTTGATTCTGAATTCTTTGATTCTGAATTCTTTGGATTCTTATGAATTCTTTGAATTCATATGAATTTTCTGAATTCATATGAATTTTTTGAATTCCTTTGAATTTTTTGAATTCCTTTGAATTTTCTGAATTCTTATGAATTCTTATGAATTCTTATGAATTCTCTGAATTCTTATGAATTCTCTGAATTCTTGTGAATTCTTATGAATTCTTGTGAATTCTTATGAATTCTTTGCATTCTTATGAATTCTTTGAATTCTTACGAATTCTTTGAATTCTTATGAATTCTATGAATTCTTCGAATTCTTTGAATGCTCATGATTTCTTCAAATTCTTATGAATTCTTTTCATTCTTTCATTCATTCGTTCTCTTGAATTCTTCCAATTCTTTCGAATTCTTAAAATTTTTCCAAATTCTTCCGAATTCTATGAATTCCTATAATTTTTTTTATTCTTATGCTTTCTTGGAATTCCTCTCAATTTTCCAAATTCTCTCATATTCTGTGAAGTCTCTGAAATTTGTTTTGTTGATCTTATTTCTAGAAGTTCCATTCCTCAGTTCTTTGAAATCTCAAAATTATTTTGAATTGCTTGAATCCTCATGAATTCTTCAAATTCTTGTAAATTCCTCAGATTCTTATGAATCCTTTTATTTCTCAAGAATTCTTTTATTTCCTTTCGCAATCTTTTAAATCTTCGGAATTCCTTCAATGGTTTTCGAATCTCAAAATTCTTTTCTCGAA
Source organism: Neuroterus valhalla (assembly GCA_011762715.2). Lineage (NCBI taxonomy): Eukaryota > Metazoa > Arthropoda > Insecta > Hymenoptera > Cynipidae > Neuroterus > Neuroterus valhalla. The sequence goes on along the minus strand of WSXT02124518.1, from coordinate 3,060 downwards.
TCCTTCGGATTCACTCTGATTCTTCGAATGCTTCCGAATTCTACAAATTCTTTTGAATTCTTTAAGTTCTTATGAATTTTTTTAAATGTTTCAAATTTCACGCATTCTTCAGAATTATCAAAATTTTTTCGAATTCTGCAAATTCCTCCCAATTCTCGGAATTCTATTGAATCCTCAAATTCTTATGAAATGTTTTTGTTTCTCTCCATTTTTCGATCTTTCTTACATTCAATGAAGTCTCTACAATTGTTGTAACTATTTTGAATACTGAAAATCCTCTTTTTGAATTTTTCAGAATCTGTCAAAATTCCGAAATTCTTATCAATTTCCTGAATATATTCCTTCAAATTCTCTGAATGCTTCCGACTTCTATAATTCTTCTGCATTCTTCAAATTCTCTAGATTCTCTTGATTTCTTCATATTCTACTGAATTCTTTAAAATCTTTCGAATTGTTGAAATTCCTTTTCATTCTTCGATTTCTCATACGATCTGTAAAGTCTTTAGAACTAATGTAACTATTCTGGATTCTCAAAATTCATTTTTTGAATTTTCCAAATCCTCTTGAATTCGTCAAAGTCTCATAATTTTATGACATTCTGTGAAGTCTCGGGAATTATTTTGAATTTTTGAAATCAATTTTTTGAATCCCTTGTATTTTTTCGAATTCTACGAATTCTCTCAAATTCTTGTATTCCACATACATTCTGGGGAACTGCTACAATTCTTTCCATTAGTTTAGAATCTCAAAATTAATTTTTTGAATCCTTTATATTAACTAGGATCTATGAAATGGCGATTTATCAAAATTGATTCTATAAATCCCTTCATATTCCTCAAATTCTCATGAATTCTCTTAGTTGTTCCGAATTTCCGAAATTTTTCAGAATTCCACAAATCATTCTTAATTCTCAAAAACTTTTCGGGAACCCCTAAATTCTTACGAATCATGAAAATTCCTCTTATTCTTCGATTTCTTATACATTCCATGAATTCTCAAGAATTATTGTAACTATTAAAAATTCTCATAAAAGGTTTTTTGGCTTTCTCAAATTCTTTTGAATTCCTCAAATTCTTGTGAATCCATTGGATTATTTTACATTGTGTAGAGTTTCTGTGATAATGTAAATTTTTTTTAATTATCGAAATTCATTTCTTGAATCCTTTGTATGTTCTTCCGAATTCCCTAAAATTCTTTTGAATTCTCTCATTCTTCTGCATTCCTCGAATCCTTCTGAATTCTCGAAATCCTCTTATATCCTTCAAATCCCTCTTTATTCTTTGAAGTATTTTACGTTCTGCAAAGTCTCTGTGATGAATATGATTGTTTCACAATCTCCAAATTAATTATCCTAATCTTTTGAATTCTCTCAAATAATTCAAATTCTTCCGAATGCTTCATATCCTTTAGAATTCTTCAAACTCTCATAAATTGTCGAATCTCCTCTTCAATCTTTGACTTCTTATACATTATGTGAAGTCTCATAGATAATATAGTAACCTAGTACCTATTTAGTAATATATTATAGTAATATCAATACCTATTTTGAATTCTCAGAATTCATTCCTTATACTTCTTCGGATTCTTTGTATATTCTTACGAATTCTTCCGAATTCTTCCGGATTCCTCAAATTCTTTAGAATTATTAAAATTTCTCTCCATTCTTTGATTTATCTTCTCAGGAGTTATTGTACCTATTTTGAATTCTCAGAATTCATTTCTTATACTCCTTCGAATTCTTTGTATATTCTTACGAATTCTTCCGAATTCCTCAAATTCTTTAGAAATATTCAAATTTCTCTCCATTCTTCGATTTCTCTTGAATTCTATGGAGCTTCAGGAGTTATTGTACCTATTTTGAATTCTCAGAATTCATTTATTGTACTTCTTCGAATTCTTTGTATATTCTTACGAATTCTTCCTAATTCTTCAAATTCTTTAGAAATATTCAAATTTCTCTCAATTCTTTGATTTCTCTTGAATTCTGTGAAGCTTCGGGAGTTATTGTACCTATTTTGGATTCTCAGAATTCATTTCTTATACTTCTTCGAACTCTTTGTATATTCTTACGAATTCTTCTGAATTCCTCAAATTCTTGTGAATTATTTAAATTTATCTCCATGCTCTGATTTCTCTTGCATTCTGTGGAGCATCAGGTGCTATTCTATCTCAGAATTCATTTCTCATATTCCTTTGAATTCTTTGTATATTCTTGCTAATTTCCCGAATTCTCCCGACTTTCTCAAATTCTTATAAATTATTCGAATTTTTCCCCATTCATTGATTTCTCTTGCATTCTGTGAAGCCTGAGGAGTTATTGTATCTATTTTGGATTCTCAGAATTCATTTCTTATATTTCTTTGAATTCTTCGTATATTCTTACGAATTCTTCCGAATTCCTCAAATTTTTTAGAATCATTCAAATTTCTCTCCATTCTTTGATTCCTCTTAAATTCTGTGAAGCCTGAGGAGTTTTCGTATCTATTTTGGATTCTCAGAATTCATTTCTTATATTTCTTTGAATTCTTTGTATATTCTTACGAATTCTTCCGAATTCCTCAAATTTTTTAGAATCATTCAAATTTCTCTCCATTCTTTGATTCCTCTTGAATTCTGTGAAGCCTGAGGAGTTTTCGTATCTATTTTGGATTCTCAGAATTCATTTCTTATACTTCTTCGAATTCTTTGTATATTCTTACGAATTCTTCCAAATTCCTCGAATCCTTGTGCATTATTCAAATTGATCTCCATGCTTTGATTTCTCTTGCATATCTCCGTTCACATACACTCCCACTATCTTCCATCTCTCTCCATGAATCTTTATCTCTTCTACCAGTAATCCTTCGATTTCTTTCTTCACCATTCTCCTATCCTTCTCTGCTATGTATTCCTTCCTTATTCCCATCACCATTCCTCTCATCGCTCTGCCCTTCCTATTTTTCCTCTTTGCCGTTTGAACCCGGCAACTGTAACCTCTTGGTATCCTTCCCCTTACTCTTTCCCATCCTTTCTCATCTAGCCACGTTTCCATCATCACTACCACCTCCCACTGTTCCAAAT
>WSXT02124507.1:0-10862 GCA_011762715.2 Neuroterus valhalla | reverse complement strand
ATCGATTCAAAAGATCGATTAATCGGACCCTCTGGATCGATCTTTGCAGAATCGAATCGAGATCGAACATCCCTAGTAACCACTACGTTCATATCTCAAGAAATTGTCCTGAACCACAACGAGAGCTCTCATGCCGAATTTGTGATAGTAAGGGCTATACGCAGCGTCATTGTACGAAGCAAGTAAGTACTGCAAGCGCTGAAATTAGTCAGGTTGAACACTCAATCAATAATCACTCCGTAAATAAATATTTAGAGCTTGTTATTGTGAGCAGCTCTGTATTTAGATCTCAAATTGACACTGGCACCTCCGTCTACACCATTCGAGAGTCAAAAGTTTTCGAAACTAACCTAAAAATTCACAAAGGAAGTAAGTATTACTTTGAAAAGCTGGGGACCGAACCACTATTCAGGCCAATCAAGAGTATATGTGAAAAAATCGAATTGGATAATTCTTCCGGAAGTTATTTAATATAAAGACGAAAACAACAGACAGACACCAAGGTGAAACCTGTATTTTAGGATCCAGGTCTTGAAACGTGGAGATTGCATATAATTCGCCGAAGTCGATTACTACATGAAGCCAATACCTTCCCATCAAACTAAGAATGAAAAACAAACCAGGAAAGATATACCCTTCAATAGAATAAGTAGTTCTGCGAAGTTGAAAAAGAAACTTTTGAAATTTGAGTTCGTAAAATTCAGCGCTATTTGCTTCACGAATTACCTAAAATAATCTGAATCTCACAAAACATGATTTCCTTGAAATTAAAAAAATGATAATTATTATCAAAACATAATTATACAAACCCTTCGTCGACAAGGTAAATTTTTACTGACGCCGTTCGCAAGGTGGGACTTCTGAGTACATGCCTTTTTTCAATGTTATTATTCTCGAATAAATTCCGGATGAGCGATACACGAAACCATAAAGTCCTAATAAGAATCGTTTTTGTAAATTTTAATAGCGTTTCTGACTCTTGGCTACGAAACCGGGTCTTCCAAACCAATGACTGTGCACTCAGCGCCCAAGCATATGGGCATTTCCAGGAAAAGTGTCATTTTCTTATGAGGAAATACAGAAACAAATCACAAAGCACACATTTCAAAATTTTTTCATACATTCTAAATATATGAAAGAATGCACTCTTCAGCTCCGTTAATATTTTTGCATATGCGCGCAGTTTTCACAAAATATTAAAACTAAAAACGCCATCAATTCAATTAGATTAATAATATTTTATAGATAAAAAGTGGAAAGAGGTTCTCCAGGCCTTTCAAATGCAAATACAGCTTTATCCAGAAAATATTTTCAGACAGGTAATTCGATAAAAACGAGTAATGTTTTTCCATTACGTGCCTATTCTTTGCAAAATTTCAAAATATTCTAAATTGTTGCAAAAAAGATGGACCAAAGTTATTCCTCACATCAGAATGGAACCTTAAAAGTCGAGACATTTTTTACCTCGGTAGTTACGCGCACTTTCTGCGTTGTGGAAGGGGGTGACACAATCTCGAGATTTTCTCACGAAGTTATAAATCAAAGCACAGTGTCGAATCCATGAAATTTTAGTAGCCTCTGCTCCGATACACTAGCATTATTTTTCTCAGAATTTTCAAACATCATAAGATTTTATTTCTGTTTCAAGAAGTCAGTTCGTAAATTTGTATGCAAAATTAACTTGTATTTTTAGTGTACATTTCATTCAACGAGGGTGACCCAGTGCGTCACATCAAAAGTCAATTCTTCAAGTTTACATGGCATTTTTCGAGTAACAAGTGTACGAGCCAAGAGTATCCTCAGTGCTTCTGCTCCAATTTATATCGAACCATTTCCAAGAGACATTGAAAACAACCAACTGTTTTCAATGGAACTTGAAACAATTGAAAAAAAGTCAATAAAACCAAATGTATGTCAAGTTCTCTGGAAATTCGGAGAAACCATGGTATACCTCGAATGAGCGGTTGAAACGGATTCATGGAACACGCTCTATCACACAAAGACTACGCATCATCAACCATCACAGTATTACCGTTTGTGAATAATCCTTCATCAGACTACAATACGATTTACACGACTCTGCTGTGTGCTGCTGAAAAAGCATCAAAAGCTGGCCACAAAACATGTTTTATAACATTCGATCAACCTTTGTTTAAAAACGCTCGGGATGATTCATCATCCACTCAAGATCCACGACTCCAATTAGTTGTTGTTCGTTTAGGCGGTTTCCATTGGCTGATATCTTTTTTGGGTTGCATTGGGTACATCATGTCAGGTAGTGGATTAAAAGAGATATTGTCGTTGATTTATGCAGGAATATCCGTTGAAAAAATAATGCTGGGAGATGCATATGCAAGAGCGGTTCGAGGACACATGTTGGTTCATCTTGCTTTGAGTCGCGTTATTTTTCCTATGATAGTTTCCCAAAGACGAGGAGTCAGAAATGGAGGAAGTTTTCACAAATTTCGATGGTGGCAAATTCGATTTCATGGTATTCATGGAAGCAGCGAGAAGATTTTCCCAAAAACTGGATGAACTCGAAGTAAATGGCCTAACTGCCAAACTTTGGACACAATACTTCCGGATGGTTACTCTTCTAAAGCAATTCATACAGGCAGAACGGAGTGGTGACTAGGAATTACATTTATCTTGCGTTGAAAAAATGCTTCCATTCCTCTATGCAGCTGGTCACTTCAATTATGCGATATCGGCCCGATTGTACTTGCACGATATGCATGACGTTCAAACAAACATGAATCTTCGTGAGTACCGGCATGTCGTGAGCAATGGATTTTTTACTATCAGGCGCTGCGTGAAATTTTGGTCTGGCATATGGAGCAATATGACCATAGAGCAAACGTTGACAAATGTCATCAGTGAAAATTGAAGATGAAGTTGTTGCGATCAATCCAATCTCGCTGTATCAACGTATTTCATTCACAAAAGAATCGCAGCAGCAATTGGAAAAATACTTTGAATACAAGCTGGCCCCGTACCCTCTATCAATGTTAGACGACAGTGGTATGCGGAAAACCACCAAATCCACCATCGTATCGTTGTTTTCAGCCATTGCAGACAGCGAACCAATCCCCGCAGATTCGACATATGTAATTGATGGAGGATATTTGATTCATAAAGTTTTATGGAAAAAAGATGAACTTTTTCTGCAAATTTGCGACCGTCACGTGGACTTTATCAACAAACATTACGGTAAAAACGTAATGATTGTTTTCGGCGGATATCCAGAAGTTGTTGACAAAAAGGGTGATAAAACCGCGGAAAGAATGAGACGGTCCACGAAAACCGTTTAGAATGACATCAGATTCGACAGTTGAATGATATGCTCACTAACTAAAGATGAGTTTATATCGAACGATCAGAACAAGTCTCGTCTCATTACAATGTTGATATCAAAATTTCAACAGGGCAGGATACCAAACTCAACAAGCTGATGAAGATGCAGATGTACTTTTCGTACAAACTGCAGTAGATATGTCTGAAGATCATAGTTCGGTTGTCATTGTTGAAGACTATACCGATCTGTTGGTCCTTTTGACGGGATTCGCAGAGGATGTTCAAGATAATGTTTTCTTTTTGAAGCCAAGCGAAGGGAAAACTACCAAGTCGCGCTCTACTCTACTAAAAGTTTGAAAAATGAATATTTATTGCAGTATATTCTCGTTTGTAATGCCTTGAGTCGTTGTGATACACTCTCAGCTCTCTTCAACCAAGGAAAAAAAAATGGCATCTCTGGTGGGAAAACGAGACGATTTGCACGCAGCCATGATCATTTTCAAGGATTATACCGCGGAACCTGAAAAACCGACGACGCTGGAGAAAAAATTTTGATAGCACTGTACGGAGGTAGAGGTAGTGACACTTTGAACAAGCTACGATACACCGGCTTCAAACGTTTTATCACAAAAAGCAAATTCAATCTCGCAAGTCTACCACCAACCAAAGCTGCAGCCAGACAACATTCACTCAGGGCTCGACATCAAATCCAGATGTGGCTTGGCATGATAAAGAAGCAGACTCATAGGGTTGGGAGCAAGGACCGCAAGGCCTTAGGCCTGTTTTGACATCTTTGGAAACAGCTCCTCAAGATCTTCTCAAGTTAACATCATGGACTTCTTTGTACAAATGCAAGATCAACACCAAACGCTGAATATGACAGTGAAGATGAAGAGGACACTCAACAAACAACTGCATCTCTTGGTGAAATAGAGGCTAGTGAAACAATATTTTTCTGTAAATGAAACCTATTACTCAGTGGCATAAAATAGGACGCAAAAAGAAAATTCAGGACCCAAAAATGATCCAGAAAATGCAGACGAGGAGAGATCTGTACACGAAATGATCGAGGAAGAGGACGTTCAGCAACCTGGAGCTTCTTGCAAAAGAAGAAAGCAACATTTGTAACGTGGTAAGTTCCAATAACATTATTGTTTGAAATAAAATACTATGTATGCAATTGTAATTTTTTGAAGATTTACTTTTCATTTACCCACTGCTTCAGGAAAAATTACTCGCTATTTTACGTTCACCATTAATTTTTCATTACGTTATTTTTTGAACCATTGTTTATTGTACAACAGTACTGATTCTGGTAGAACATCATTTATTATCTACCATACAAATAAAAGCCTAAGCAAAAAAAATTGATATACATTATCCAAAACATCACAAATTGGAAAATGAAAAACTTATAAGTTTAACCCTCAATAGTCACACTCGGTGAACTACACCCAGCACGATTGAAAAAAAAGGATTTTTCACACCATTATATTCTCGATAAATTTCTTCATTAGTTAAAAAAAATTGTTTGATAATTGACCAATTATAACCGAAGATATTTAACAGCAAAGGTCGGACGAGTGAGATTCACCAAGCGTGACTACCTTGTCCCACAGAGAAGGTGTGACTATTGAGGGTTAAGAAATTCTTAAGTTTTTGCATTTCAGAAATAAAAAGCTGAAGGTTCAGAATCATGGAAAATTTATTTTTCGAAATATTCCAAAACTGATAGAATTTCTCAATAAATAATTCAGTACTATGGATAACAATACTCTTATCATGCACATTTCCTTATCACAAATTTCTTGCTTATTTTTTTTTAATTACATTAAAAAATTAAAATTTCTGTACAGCACACTGTGTCCCGGAGAAGTCATGGAGGCGTCCGGAGATCGAGTTGTGCTTTGCGTGTTTAAACAGGGTCGAAATGCGCACATTTGTCCTTTAAAATCTTAGAGATTTGATATTTAAAGCTGCAAATTTCCATAAAACCATCAGACGTTTTCAATCATATCAAAACTTGTTATTTATTCAAATAATTATTGTATAAACCATAATATTCGAACATTTTATTAATTAGAAAATCACACAGAAAAAGACGTAGATTTGTAGAACTTAAACATTGAATATGACGTTTGAAGAGAAGAATCTCGAAAATATGACCAATGCAAGTTATTCCGATTGAAAATTCAGAACATTCGAGACAGATTTGTTTATCAATTTTTTTCAAAACTGGAGTATGTTTTCCTGCAACATTGAACAGGCACCTTTTTTTTTAGTGAACTCCTAAAAATTTTTTTCTGAGTTTAATTATGTTGGAAATTGTAGAGAATCAAAATCCCTTGTTTATTTTGAGAATGTCACTTGATTTATAATATTTCAGAGAATTTTGAAATTAAAACATGCAAAACAGTAAGGCATATTTTTTAAATAAAGAAAGATATTCAGATTTCCAAAACATCAGAAGTGTTGAATTATGGATAATTCGAAAATCCAGCGAAAACGCATAGTGTCACCCGAGGCACACTGTCCGGTGAAAACGAACGTGGACGTGACAGATTGGGGTACAATTCGAAGGCAGATCGTCGCATCGTCATTAATTCAAAATTAGAAATTATTTGCGCGCTTCAGGCAGAAGGTTTATTAAATAAACCGATTCTTCAAAAATATTTGATCCATTCGTATCGTGAAGTGCCAATCTGAACATTTCGAAAATTTTACAAAAATCCAAAGCGGCATAAAGATATGTTTTTTGCTTAATACAGAATGTCTTTGAATTTTTAAAATAAATTTCTCGAGTTTCTGAGGACATGCATTGCTAAAGGAGATACGCAGTTCAGAAAGGCATTCAGTGCGACAGTTTTAGTCTCCGTACTCCTTGCACAGTTCATCCCACAGTGTTGATTTTTCGTGTATAAAATCTATAAATTTGTTGGTATCGAACATTTTTCATCCCGCTCTGCCGCGCAGTGTGTCACGTTCCATTTGAAACAGTGTGTTGATTGACTCATCCCGCCGTCCGGTCATCCCGTTTCGCCGCAGCATGCTGCGGCAGGAACCTGCCGGTAGGGCAAAACGGGATGAGTGTGTCAGTGCACATTTCAAATAATACGCCGTCACCATCCGGTCAAAACGGACCCTTCAAACAGGACCGGCGAAAACGCATAGGGTGTCACCAGCCTTAGACTGTAGAATGTTCATACACTGGTATTATGTTGCATGATGTCCTTTAGAGAAAATGATTTGCCGCTATCAACTCCAACGATGAAAACATTGACAGTTAGAAAAGATTAAGAGAGGTAGTAAGTATATGATTAGTTATCGGATTTTTTATATATAATCACTGAAGCTGCATTCATGGAGAAAAAATACGGATAAAGCTTTTTTGCACAGTCACTCAGAAACAGCAAAGTTCATCAGCTTGTCGAGTTCAGCAGATCATCATGGCAGTTGAAATTCGTTTGAGCGTGATTTTAATAAATTCGTTTCACTATATATTTTATTTTGCATCAAAGACCTAAAGCGTGGCTTTTAGGGCGAGGACCAATGTATTAGCTCAGACGACCTCGAGGCGAAGCCAAGCAAGTTGAGACTACTGGTTACATCCACGACAAGGCACATCACAAATATAGGACATATTGTAACTATATATTGGCAGCACAGAGAATTAGTCGAAGGCACTGAATTAACACTCTCGTAACTGTGATTTGTATTAAACACTTTATAAAATGCTTCACGAACCGACTTTATGAAAACTCCCTAAAAATTCTTGAAATTTATAAAGTGACTTTATAAAATAAAAAATCTTCAGTTTATTAAGTCCTTTATAAAAATCCCAAGTCTCATAAAAATTTCGATATTTTGCTGAAAAAATCACTAACTAGTGACCGTATAACAAGACATAAGTAGTATGTATGAAATATATGGTTGTATGCTATCTTCTAAGAGAATATAAATTTTTCCACCTCTGACGGGATTCGAACCTCAAGCCCGTCCATCTACAGGTTTAGAGATGTCACTGTGTCAATTTAATCCATTCGGCCATTACAACTTTTCAGCGACCTATGTAAGATGTTGAACAAGTGAGATGTAATCAATACGTACTTTATAAAATTGTGCATACTTTATGAAAACTTTTCGCGACTTTATATAGATTCTTAAAAGGATCGAGGAATACCGAAATTTGCTTTTTAAAACGAATGTGACTTTAAAAACTTTTGTTTTATAAAAATGAAAATTTTTATAAAATTGAAAATTTGAAGAAAAAAAAAACGTTCCATGAAACTGGAAATTTTTTATGAAAACCGCTTAAGAAACTACATTTAATTAATAAAGAGCTTTTATGAAATCAGTTTATGAAAACCGAGAATTTTATAAGGATTCGGCGAATTTTTATAATAATCACAGTAACTGGGACAATGGTTATCAAAGATGAAAGACGCCCTTTTGAGATGATACATCAGTCGTGAATGTCCTTAAGGCCATGTTAAACATGGGTCACGTGATCCAAATTATCGATTTTTTTTGCAACAACTCACGTCTGCACCGAAATAGATATCGAGTTAATATTTTGTGAAAAGCCTTAGAAAACAATAAACTACGTTTGTATACAACATTTGGTTCAGCATTTTGGAAAAAAATTCACGAACACATTTTTTTTTTATTTTCAACAAAATGTTGTATACAAACGTGGTTTATTGTTTTCTAAGGCTTTTCTCAAAATATCAAATTGATATCTATTTCGGTGTTGACGTGAGTTGTTGCAAAAAAAAAAAGATTTCGGTAAGGTAGGAATCGGGTACGTTTAACATGGCCTTAAGGTGCTCGAAGCAGCTTTTCAGTGCGTGTAATGCTAGAAAAAATTGTTAACAAGAAATGCTCTAAAAACCTACTTTGAGCACTTAGAAAGCGACCTTAAGGTGCTTCATCAAGGATAGGCTTTCGCTGAGAGGAAAATTCTCTATCACTGGTGAATTGTTAGTTGTAATATTTTTCCTACCTTATCTTTAGACCCTAATGAAGCCTTTGTCAGACGGCTTTTTTCCAAGTATTGCGTCGTTATTTGTTTTTGTTTAAATTCAAAATCAAGTAATTTTTGAGCCTGCAAAATCGGACCCGTTATACTCCTCGAATAGGCATGGCAGTGCACACCAATAACTTCTATTCGAGGAGTACGACGGGCCCGATTTCGCGGGCCCAAAAATTACTTGATTTTGAATTTAAACAAAAACAAATAACAACGCAATATTTGGAAAAAAGCCGTCTGACAAAGGCTTCATTAGGGTCTAAAGATGAGGTGGGAAAAATATTACAACTAACAATTCACCAGGGTAAGAGAATTTTCCCCTCAGCGAAAGCCTATCCTTGATGAAGCACCTTAGGCTAGCACATCGACGCCTAGCGTTTCATTTATACATCGGCGTCGTTTTTCAGTACTCACAGTTGTTTCTCAGTGTCTAGAAACATTCCTGGTGTTCTCGGACCAATATATCGGCCTTGAATGCACTCAGTTACGCTTCGAGGTTACCTCAGCTGGTACATTGGCCCTTGCACGAAATGTCACGCCCTAGGTTCTTGATACAAAATATACTATAATATATATTTACTATGCATTACCGACGAGTCAGAAGGTTGCAAATGTTAACACAGACATTTTTGTCTATTTTAAGGCAAAACGGTAAACACAGCTGAAGTCGAGAATAACTTGATTCTGAATTCCACTATTTTCACTGCACATCATTATTATTAACATTTCTGCAAATCCTTTTGTACATTTACTCAACATAAGTGCACAAAGCCTGCTCTGGTGCTTTTTGAGCATATACTAATTTTTGAAGAGAAATTTTGTTTTTAGAAATTTGTTTCACAGAGCACTGAAGCGGGCTCCGTTCACTTATGATTAGCTAGTTTGCAAAAGGATTTGAAGAAATGTTGGTTATTGGTGATGGAAAGTGAAAATCGTGGATGTCAGAATCAAATTATTCTCTACTTTAGTCATCTCAACCTCCCTGCCTAAAATTTAATTTTAAATTTTCACAAAGTAAATGATTTTTCAGAACCTGCGAAAATTTCTTAATTATAAAAACTTTTGAACGATGCTATTCCGAACTGCCACCGGGTTGCAATTGTAAATTTATACTTGCTACCTACCACAAACTTGAATCCAGGTTTGCACGTTTACAATTTTTTTGAATGTGCTAACACTGCTATCATCGAAAAATGTTATTAACCATGCTTTGCGGACGTGTCGACGGGTTAAAAAGGTAAATTTAGACTTTTTTGCCCATCCAAAACTTAAATTCAGATTTACACAATGTTTGCAATTTTCAGCATGTGCAAAAATTACGATAATCAGAAAATGTTATAGACCATTCTTTGCCGAACTGTCACCGGGTTGCAAATCTAAATGTAGACTTTTTGCCTATCCAAAACTTGAATTCAGATTTTCAAAATGTTTGCAAGTTTTCAGCATGTGCAAAAGTTACGATAGTAAAAAAATGTTATAGAGCATGCTTTGCCGACTTTCCACTGGGTTGCAAATGTTAATTTAGACTTATTCGCCCATTTCAAATTTGAATTCAAGTTAGCACAATGTTTGTAATTTTTGGGCATGTGCAAAAACTACAATATTCGAAAAACTGTATTTACCATGCTTTGCCAACTTGTCACTGGGTTGCAAATGTTAATGTCGACTTGTTCGCGCATGCGAAACTAAAATTCAAGTTTGCACAATGTTTGGAATTTTTTGGCAAGTGAAAAATCGACCTTGATAAAAAATATACTTTTGCCGACGTGTCAGGGTTGCAAACGTAAACGTCAATTCTTTTGGGCATCCTTTACTTGAATGAAAATTTGCACAATGTTTGGAGTGTTTGGGTATGTGGAAAAATGAGTTTGATGAAAAATTGCGATTTCCGTAACGTTGCGGAGTATCGAAAGGAGTGCGAAATTGATAGGAGACGTAGAAATATGCCTCGCACATTTTCAAACTACAAAAACAATGTTTGTAATTTCTTCGCATCTCAAACACTGCCCCTAGCAGCATTTTTAGTGTTATGCTTTTTACAATCTCATCACTTTTTACCTACTAAAAGAAGCCGTACTTACAATTTTGGAGTCTAGGAAAAAAATCTCCAAAAAATTTTCAAAATGCTCCCCCTCTTTCATTTTTGATCCAAAACAGATGGTTAACGAACTCGACTTGTATTTTTGGTCCCTCAAAATAGGTGCCAAAGCACGCTCGAATATGATCATTCTTTCGAGAGTAATCAAGTTACCAGATTATTACATTCTCATCATAATGAGAAGATATTTGTTTTACGTGAAAATTGACTTTAGAGGAATTTATGAAATCCCCACGTTTTGAGACCTCCTGATTCCGAAAAAGTAGTTTCTACGTTGGTGTCTGTCTGTTGTCGTCGTCGTTGTTGTTGTCGTCGTCGTCGTTGGTGTCTGTATACTCGATACCTTTCGAAAGAATGCTTCGGCACATTTTTCTTAAACCAGAAAAGAGAGGACGAGTTCCTTAACCAGCTATTCTGGATAAAAAATCGAGAGGGAGGGAG
>WSXT02124496.1:0-10862 GCA_011762715.2 Neuroterus valhalla | reverse complement strand
GGTAGCGCAAATCATGAAAGGGAAACCGAATAGTAAGAGACCACTGGGAAGGCCGAAAATCAGGTGGAGGGATAATTTAGAAAAGGATTTGGTAGAACTAGGATATGATTATAATGAGTGGATGGATGACGCACAGGATAGAGACGCGTGGCGGTCTCGGGTAGATGAGGCAATGATCTTTCGAGTTCCAAATGCTGATAAATAATAAATAATATAATTTACTTATCAAATCATGCAGCGAAGAAGAAGAGAAAAAATAGTTTTCGGGAGAAGGCCAAAAAGAGCGGACAAAAAAGACCTCCGTTTTCAGCATGAAAAGATAAGGCTGCAATGAATGTGTAGTGCAGGAGAGGTGATGGCAATAAATGAAAAAGATCGGGACGAAAGTTCGGAAGAGATAGAGAAAGAAGAATTTCAGGAAATAGGACAATTAAAAAAAAATACGGAAGAATAAGAAAAAGACGGAGAGAATTCAAAGAAAAGAATTGAGACCCTAGAAAAATGAGAAGAGCGGAAAGAACCTAAAGAAAAGATGGAGGAATTTTGGTGCAGATTGGAAAAATTCCAAGCTCATCCAGAAAGCCTTAAGGGAGGAGATGTAGGAAATGAAAAAAGGGGACGTTCGTAAACAATAAAAGGAAAAACGGAAAGCAGTTAAAATGAGGAAAAAAGGAAGAATTATGTATATAAAGGTATAATGTTAAATAGGGAGTATTCGAATAAACGTTTAGAGGATGTACCAAATAAAATAAATGCGAAAGTAGAGCTGAAGAAAATAATGAGTGTAGGAAGAGACCACGAGAAGCTGAAGAGAAGTCGATGGATTTGGAGTTAGAGATAGGGTTGCAGAATAATGATTAGAAAAGTGAGCGTGGATAATGTATAAAAGGAATGGGAGGGGTTAGGGAGATGCTCACATCATATAAGATAAATATTTTAATTCTACCGAATAAGAGAATGGAGATCACTGAACATATATGAGGGAAGAGATGAGGAATATTTGCCATTATCTCTTTAACTGAAAGTGAGAATCCATAGTTTTTCGACCAATGTGTATATATTCCTATTTGCTCCTCATTTTGGGAAATTTATGCTCATCTTTTGTAGTGTGGCTTCTGCGCTCTTTGGAATTTATTATAGGGGGATCATTGAAAGCTGTTCACGATTTCACTTATGAAATATCTTAATATCTTAATATATAACTTGCAAACCTGTTTCAGGAAAAGAAAGTCTGGAAAATTCCCTCAAACATCGAATTGATATATTATTCCTACAAATTACTTACAGCGTTTTGACCTCACTTTGAAAAATAAAAAATATCATTTCATACTTTTGCATATTATTCAGATTGATGTAGGGGAAGGCTGCTTTCTTGCACTGTTCCGAAATTCTTTGAGGTGGGGTTACGTGTGCCTGTTGGACAGGCATTGGTTTCATCCAGGGTCATATCTTTCACCACACCATTGCGTATGTTTATTTTGACTCTTTTATTAGTGCCAAATCTGTATATTGCACGGAGAAATGTATTCTCGAATATTGCAATGACGTCACCACTCATTGTTGCCAGAACATATCGTTCTTCAGTTGGCATGGCCTCAAAGCCATGACGATTTGTTATCAAATACATTGGTATAATAGTGGGAAAAGTATATTTCCGAATGTTGAATCGTTGGTTGGGTTTCTTAAGAGGAATGAGCTGAACAGATTCGAGATTCGAAAGTCCATAGTTGATCACGACAGGAGGAAGATCCCTAGGAGAAGGTGACCTGGACCTGGAACGGACAGGAGGATGAACACGAGAAGAAGGCTCAGCCAACGGATCATGCCTTCTTCTGGTCGGAGAGACACGTATTACAGAAGAATCATGTCTCTCGGAAGAACGATATCTGTCAGGAGGATCGGGAATTACTAAACGTGGAACGCCAGGAATAGGGGCACCGTTAGGTAAACACTCGAACTGTGTACTCAACTCTACAACAAAAAACGATTATCCTTTTCAAACTTTGTCACATACTTACGTCGTAACTTGAGCCCTATCTGCTCGTTTACAAGAGAATAAGTTGGTCATTACACAGTTGCCGACACTACAATGTTGACTAATGTTCCATTCCACTCGCAAGTGAGATAGGTGAAAAGAAAAGCAAGGTTCCATTAAGCATGGCCATGAGATAGACAAAACGACAAGGGCAGAAATCATGACTCACGTTTATACGAGCTCCGAAGTTGGTCCTTGTGCGATCTAAAATTATTCAATTTAGCTTTACACAGGAACACTGTCATAAAAATTACACTTGGAGGAAACTTATTGTGTCTTCACCTCTCTTTTACGTATATGAAGACAAAGGCAGAGATATGTTAGCTTTCATCCACAATCAACCTCTCAGTTTGAATGACGGTACGGCGTCAGCACTAAAAAAAAATTGTAGAATGGAATATTTGTTTATACTCTCTCCTTTTTACGGATTTGGGAGTCTCGGCATAACCTCCTCTCCATTCCTTTGCATACCTCACCACCAACTCAGGGGTGAAGAGGACCTACACTCTACAGTTTTGAGGTGAGTTTCGAACCACCGAAAGGAACAGCTACTTTATACTTAGAAAACTTAAAGAACTCTAGAGGTGACTCACGACTCTCCGTTGCCCACCAAAGCTCTTCCAGAGTGCAAAGCGGGAATCGAATCCTCAACCAGACAGCGTGGGTCCAAAGCTCATGCCTCAGCCAAACGTCATTTTGACAACCAACGCCTTATCCCGTTTATATTACAATGCACACAATACAATATTCCTTCGAAACTCACATAAATTTAGCTTCTACATCAATTATTATCTATATAGTTCATCCGCGACGCTTCATTTTCATCAGCTTACAACGCAATTTCTTGGACGTGTGACTGCATGTTGCACCATATCACAAAACAGCTCCCGCAATGATCAACCTCTAAAAGCAGCTTGATACAATAAGAACACATCGGTTTCATACAGGATGTATATGCCTAGCCAAGCTTCTAATCATGCCTGTTTATAATTAATCTGCTGCTGCTGTTTCCTTCGCAGTTGAATTTGAATTCCATTTGCAGCTGCAGTTTCGCGGTTTTGTGTCCTTTATTGGTCTTCTCTTGTTTTGAGTTTTCCCCGTATTAACCGACAGGAGTGTGGAGGTGGGTGTTCGCGTGCTCTCCTGCCCAGGGCTAGCACTGATTTTTCTCCAGCAATCAGTATCGGTTCTGCCTTCTACTTTCAAGCTGTTTTTCGGCGCTCGGCGGCGGGGCGGCCGAGGATTTTAGCTCCAGTGCCTTTTCTGGAGCATCCGCTGCGGGGTCGGTGAAAGGATTAACCCGGCGTTTGGGAGTCCGATGGGTTCTGCTGTCTTCAAATGGGTTTGTGCCTGGTTTTCTTTGTGATAAATTGATTTCCCGACTCGTCATCTTTGGCGTTGTGGAAGTGACGAGTCAGATGCCGTATTACGTCAGGTTGTGTCGGGATCGATGGTTCTGGTAGAGCCATCGTGATCATAGCTTCCAGAAGCGACATCTGCTCTGATTTTTCGGGGTGATCCCCAAGATTTTTTTGGGCCTGATGAGGCATGAGAGCCTCTTTTCTTATATTGAAAAGGTGATCTCCTCTATATGCCTGATTCTTATTCTAAGAAGCGTCTTCCCCTCGCTGACCCACGCCAGTTCCCTAATTTTTATTCAACAATGCCTATCGACTGAAGAATAAAAGCGGTAAAAATGTATGACTGAAGATGGGAAGGTAGTAATTAAGGAAGGAGAATCAAACCAGAGGGCGTTGATGCTGTGCAACAAGCTGCGGATAGTTTCGGATTCCCTAGGAATCAGAGATACGCAAGATCCCTATGAGTTCAAAATTTTCAGGTTCTAATCCAGCAATTGCCATAAGTGCATTCGGACCAAGTATTATGGTCCAAATCATTAGGATTCATTAGGAATCTAAACGGGGAGACGTTTCGTTTTGTTTGGATCCTTCCTTTTCCAACAGTTCGTAAGATTGGAATCTGTCTGACTCTATCGCGCAACGCTTCATGGCATGGAATATTACTTAGCAACTACGGATCCTGCATAACCATACTGCACGACAATAAACTGAGAATAATTTCACCGTGCACAAGAAATACGAGAAAACTCTACTGCGTAACCTTAGTGACAAAAAGACCACACAAGTCTAATGCGCAGCCATAAGTATAGAACTCTACAGCGCAGCCTCAGATTTGACATAAGTCTACTGCACAAGCAGAAGTGCAAAATGACCTTATTACATATTTATAAAATACAGCATAAATCTTCTGAAGATTTCACAGTGCGTCATCACCCTGGTGTGCATCCAAAATTCTACAGGAGTCAACTGCGTACCTGACGATTCAAAATTAGTCTTGTGCGCGATCACAAATGTCAAAAGAGTTCTCTTCGCAATCAAAAATGTAACATAAGTCTAGTTAGAAACTGGATTTGTCAGATAACTCGACTGTACACCCAGAACTGTGAAGTAAATCTTGTACGCAACCACGAATCCCAAGTCGAACAGATTTCAATTTTACAAAATCAATAGAGCTGGGCAGAGATGGACCGTTCCAGTATTTTTCAAATCCTTCAAGGTCTTCCGCGGTCCGCTAATTTTTCGATTGGATTTCTGGAGGATCCAGACCAAAGGTGTTCGTTTCAGTCCTCTAGAGATTTGACCTTGAAAGTTTTGGTCTTGGTATTTCATGCCACTGGTAGAAATACGAGAAAAAGAGATAGTAGCTTTGTGGAAATATAATGTTACCCTGAAAGTTTATAAATGCAGAAGAATACAGGTGAAAAATAAGAAGAGAGTTTAATGAGAAAGTAGTAGCAGAGATCTTCAGAGAAAGATGAAAAGGCTCAGGATGAGGGCATTGAGGGGAATTTTCAATACATCAATTCAAATCTATGGCATGAATTCAAGGTTAAAATGATAAAGTTTAAAACAAAAACAGCAAAAGATATGAAAATTGGATGAGGTCGCAGAACTTATAATTTGCAAATGGCTTCGGGAAACGAATATTAAATATTTTTAAAAATCATTTCATTATACTTACCGATGGAATTGAGGAAAACCCAAAAGGACGAGACAAAAGTATTAAAAATCTTCATTTCTCCCAATGAGTTGAAAAACTGACGAACAAGTGACAAATAATTTCTTGAAACTGATTTTTATTCCGAGGCAAATTTAAAAAAAAAAAACACAATTTGATATGTTGTTATCAGTTATTCGCAAAAGTTTTATGCATCATGAGATAAGGAATACATCTGAAATTATCTGTGTATCCCATGGTCTTTCTGCTCGTGAATATTTTCTTGCTCAACTTATTTAACACTTATTTGAGTTCTGGAGGACTAAAATATTTCAACTCCCTTGCCTTATCCAGGCTTCTCTTTCGTCTAGTATCGAGACTTTAAGAATTTGCCATGTAAATGCACAATCTCTCTTGGCACACTATAACGAATCCAAACTCTTTTTCAATGGACGCGATTATCATATTATGGCTGTTTCCCAGACGTGTTTAACACCTCATTAACCCTCCTGTTTGGTTTGTCTCAACAATTATGTGCTTTCCCGTAGTGACAGAGATGAGCGTCAAGCGGTGGAGTCGGCTTATACGAGCCTGACGACTGTTGTCTTAGGAAAGTCGTAGCAGGATTCGGTGCAGGCGCTTATTATCCCAATGTCGAATTTTTTTTGGACCTTCTGGTGTAAGAAGTTTCCACGAACAATGTGGATCAAAAAAAGGCGCAACAAGCTGTCGTGAAAAACCTGCTGGTAGACAGCGGTTCCTGCAAAGATGCTGCAAACCGTCCATGCAAACTTTTGATGACCTAGAATAATCCCCAAGGACCTTTTGATTCAACTTCTCCTATGCCTATCATATGTCTGTTGGATAGTATAGAGGAAATGTTGCCCTTTTTGGGAACCGGAATGACTGTTTCTTCTAGAGACCATCATGTGATGACTAACTGCACCACCTTCAGGAGCAGAGTCTTTTAGGGTGACACAATGTGCCTTCTCCCCTTCTGTGTCATATCATCACCACTGTCTCTCGCACTTGATGATTCTCATGGGCACCTCTGCGGCGGAAGTAAGCATTGTGAGAGTAGGGCCACTCATATATTTAATATGGATGACTTGGAGTTCTATGCTTCTGGGAAAGAACATCTCGTAGGTGCTCAAAGTATCTTCGAGAGGTGCACAAAAGAAATGAATATAAACTTTGGATTAGACAAGTATGCCAAGATTGATATAAAACAAGAATGAATTGCAGGCCTGGTTTGCAACCTACGCGTGCCTGAGAGATGCATTCAAGATAACGTTTTAGTGAAGGATTCTCTCTGCAGCAGATCCAAACATGTTTCCGACCGATTTGGTCGTCCCATTCTTCGGCGCTGAATGAGATATCTACGACTAACATGCTTGCCATCACAGTTCTGCTGTTTTTGTTTGAGGTGGTTTTATGGACGAAGAACAAGTAGTTGTTAACTCACAAATTAGAGGTGTGTGGCTTACTCTTCTAAAATTTTTACATTTCATGAGAGTCATCTTCATTGACAAAGATTTGTCAACCAATTTCTAACTGAATAATATTTTCTCTGCACTATTTAAAAACTGCTATACGTTTATCATAGGAAGCTTATAATTTTTTCTTCTGAAGTTAGTTTTAATTCTGGAGATTCAGCAAATTTTCAATATGCTTTTGCGAAACAGAAACCAGGAATTTCGTAAAAGTTTGAAACCTTGAGCACTGGTACATATTAACTTTCCAATCTCATAACCAGTTCCTTGTAAAATTTTCATTCTACTTTGGACTGCAAACAATATTATAATAAACTCTTTATTTTATTTTTCGTTGAGCATACTGAGTAGGAAAAGGCTGTTTGTATGTTCTATTCCCAAGAGCGTTGAAACTAAGGGACGAATCACGTCAAGTGGGTACCCCAATTTCCAGCCCAAGCAAATGTTATAAAATGATTATATCAATCGAATCTTCATTTTATCAGTAACGATAAATGTTGGAATTTCGGCGAAATAATTTGGTTAACTATTTTTTTGTGCAACAAACATTTATGACTTTGTTTTGATAATAACTCACAGCGCTCAAACTGCTGAATATTTTTTGACGAAAATTGGTACACATACTATTGAAAGATAACTCTTTCAGATGAAAAATATTTCGATGGTCAATAAACAATTTTCCATATTTTCAATAACATTTTTAGAAACAATTGACATAATTGTCAACTTCTCCATGCTCAAATCGTCTAGATCTTTGGTGATACATGTAAAAACTATTCAGAAACGACAATCTATAAAAAAATTTCATCGCCCGCCATTAGTTTGCTCAGAAAATGTATAATTGCGAAGCACGGTGGAGCTCGCGGTTCGGGCCCACCACGGTACAGTCTGGCTTACATTGGCGACAGAATGTTCAGAAAAACTTACATGTCGCAAATCTTAATCAAATCAAACAAAATTCATCCAGAAATGTTTGTAGTTGAACTTCAAAGAGACTGAAGGAGCCGAATCTTCCAAAATAATTTGTTTAAACTTTTCTAAACAAGATATGGCGTGATTATGAGATTTCGAGTCATAAACTAGGTGAACCTTATATAACTTAAAGACTCTGACGCATACCTAATTTTGAATTTGCCATAGTTTTGCAAAATGAATTTGTTCAAACAATTTGTTTTTATAAACTATTGCTTATTTCAGTTTTTTTGCAAAATCAATTCTAAAATTTAATTCTACTAGGTAAATTATGTTCAAAGCAGTATATTTTCTATTTGAAATACAATTTCTTACAATCATATGACTGAATAAAAGATGTGTTCATTAAAGAATAGGAAAAAAATTATTCGAAGTTTGAAGCTCCTAATTTATAAGTTCTAGATATAAGAGTTAAGAAAATGATTACGAAGAAAAAAATTGTTTAAAAAAAAATTCCATGAAAAAAGAATTCAGGAAATTTTTTTTTTTTTATGTATTATAAAATAAAAGCAACGTTTACACAATAACTGACCAGATAGAAAGAATAACTTATTTTTGATACGCATTAACTTTCCGAATAATTTATTTGATTAAATAGGCTAATTCAAAACAACTCAATCAATACTAAGAACACATTTGTCTATATACAATGAGATTCAAAAATAGTTCTCATTTAAAAATACAAATTGTTATGAATACCAAGTGAACAAAAAAAAAAAAAGAATTTGTTCCAACATTTTTTTTTTCTTTTCAAAACTAATGGCAAACTTGAAATGAGCGCACAAATGGTTTGAATAAATTTATTTCGCAAAACTAATGGGAAATTTAAAATCAGCTATGCCTGAAAGTCCTCAAGTTCTATAAGGTTTATCTAGTTTATGACTCGAAATCTTTTAATCCCACCATTTTTGTTTAGAAAATTTTAAACAAATCATTTTGAAAGATTCGACTTCTTCAAGCTCCTTGGGATTCAATTACAAACATTTCTAGATCAATTCTGTTTGATTTGGTTAAGATTTGCGACATGTAAGTTTTTCTGAACATTCCTTCGCCATTGCGAGCCGGACTGCTCGTGGTAGGCCCGAGCCGCGCGCTTCGCAATTATACATTTTCTGAGCAAATTAATGGCAGGCGGTGAAATTTATTTTCAGATTGTCGTTCTTGAATAGTTTTTACATGTATCACCAAAGATCTAGATGATTTGAGCATTGAGAAGTTGACAATTATGTCAATTGTTTCTAAAAATGTTATTCAAAATATGGAAAAATTGTTTATTGACCATCGCAATATTTTTTATCTGAAAGACTTGTCTTTTAATAGTATGTGTACCAATTTTTGTAGAAAAATATTCAACAGTTTGAGCGCTATGATTACGTTGGATACGTTACAAACAAGGGCTTCGTAAGCATGTTGTGATGTCATAGTTTGAAAAAAGGCTCGATTTGTCCACATCTCCAAATTTTTTAACGCTTGGCACATAGTTATCATGACCGTTTTCGCAAAGATAGGATAAAAACAGAGCGGGTAATTCAGTCGATGTTGACACTCACTAGCACTCGGTGGCAGTGACAATATAAACTCTTACCTCCCAGTTGTAGTTCTTCATTTAACAATATCAGTTTTGCTATCACTATTGTTGAAAATTAACATTATATAACATTCGCAGCTGTTTATTGATCGAAGGGCGTTCTTGGTTTTTATATAGACAATGATATCAGGTCCTTAAGATTATATTCTTGAAAGCATCCAGCAAGGGCGCATTAAGCGACCTTGCCTACGACTTGTCAAAAAATCATGATGCTCGTATGGAACATGCCGTAGGTTCACATTTGCCATGCAATTCACTATTTGACGATATGATATTTTTAAATCCTGGTTCACTAAGAAGGTCAATTTCCAAAAATGTAAGAACTTGATTCTTTCCACTCCTTATACCCTTGTAACTCCTACTCGTCCACACAGCCTTTCATCTACGACAACAATGTCAATCAAATTATCATTTGGTTTATTTATCGTTTGAAGCATACATATAACCAGTTATTCGATGCTGCAAATCTTCTGCATCATTTCCTCAACTTCTTCTCAAATTTACTCATAATTCATATTTCAATGAATACTTCAGATTTCCCATTATATATTTCTAAAACTTCTCTTTTTTCATATTTCTGAAAATTGACGAACAGTTTATGAACTCTTATGAAATTCCTCAAGCTTGGCTTATTTTCCATATCCGCATCCAACCGTAGCTGATATGCATCTTTTCCAAATGGACAACCTGCCACGCCTTCACACTTGAGAATTATTGTGAAATTAAAAAGCAAGTCATGATGAAATTCTGAATAAAATAGTTAAAATAGTTCTTGGGAGAAGGCCAAAGAGAGTGGACAGAAAGGACTCTCGTTTTTGGATGAAAAGATGAGGCCGCATGAGAGAAGAGGGAAAAGGGAGAAAAAAAGAGAGATACCTAATCAAGAGATTGTAATAATATAATGGAAAGAATACTTTAGGAAATTGTCATGTGGAGTATAGAATAAAAAAAGGAGGAATATAAAAGAAGGGAGAAAGGTGAACAGAGAGAAGGCCATCAAAAGAGAAGGAGAAGAGACAGCGATGGATTTGGAGTTAGAAATAGGGTTTGAGAAGAATGAATAAAAGAGTGGGCGTGGATGATGTATAATAGGGTATAGGAAGGAGAAGGCTGGTAAAATATATGGAAAGAAGGGATAGTGGCTTCAATGGTGAAAGAACGAAGAGGGAAAAAGGTGGAAGATTCTAGGAAGGTTGGAGAGATGCCTCCATCGAATAAGATAAATATAATAATTCGAACGGATAAGACTGGACTCAAGAAATATATGGGAAAGTTATATAATGAGAAAGGGAGGGCATTTGATTCATTATGCAGGGACAAAAAAGAGTTAAGCTATAGAGACAAGAGGAAGGGACGAAGAGTAAGGTAGGGTCGGTGAAATAATAGGAGATGGTTTTCGGTTGACTAAATGTGTAAGATGAGGATGTCTACTAGGTCCAATCCTTTTTGTCATCTTCATATAAGGTTTCAGAAAGGAAATGTAAAAATTTGTGCGGGAAAGAATAAGATTGGGTGAAGAAAAAATATACACACTGGTGTATAATGAAGATGTGGTGCTTCTAGTAAATGGATGGTTTAGGTACGGGATTAAAAACAAAACATGATGGGGAATAAATAATGCCTAATAAAGATAAAACTAAGTTTATTAGAATAATGGAGGATTAATTATATTAAAATTTCACTTTTGGACTATCTTCATAACTTAATATACACCCTGTTTCAGCAAAAAAAGGCTGGTAAATTCCATCACACATCG
>WSXT02124495.1:0-25004 GCA_011762715.2 Neuroterus valhalla | reverse complement strand
TTGACCTTTGACCTCATGTCAATTTTTTTGCTCGTACCGGAACGATGGGGAGTTTTGATATGTTGTTTTTAATTATGCTTTGAACAATTCTACCCATTTTCAGCTTGATGGGAATTTATGTAGCACCAAATGTCTAATTTGACCGGACTAAAAGCGTTGTCTGCATTAACGAACGTATACCACTCTGATAACGTATATATATCTTTTGTTTTTATGGCGATTCGGATTTAGCCCAACTCTTGATATCCCCTTTTTAAAATTACATCGCATAAACATTCTTGTTTTGTGTTTGCGTTTGCACGCATGACCCCATTTCACTCGAAATTTCTCCACGGTAAACACATTAGCGGGTAAATGGATCCTCGTGCGGAGCAAAACGGGCGCAAACGCAGAACGAGAAATTAAACGGTCCCTCGGTTCGTTAGCACGAAAGGGGCTGCAACCACGGAAACATAAATTGCCTTTGCAAGGACGAGATCAACCTGTTGCCGCAAAAGCGTGTAGACTTCAGGCTACATACAGAGTTTATATAGAAGGGACAGAGTGCAGTGAGGAGAGCGCCAGAAATAAAAAGAGAAAGATACAGGGCTGAGGGACAGAGCAAAGGATGAAAACGTTGATGGTAATTAACCGGCTAATCCCTAATTAACGAGCCCGCCAACCTAGCTGGACGACCAGCAAGAGGGAAAGAGACATTTTCTTCGTGTCTCCCTTCAACGTCTTCTCGTTGCATTCGAAACGCACGTTTTATATAGACCACTCACGCGAGAATCAGCCTTAATTTCGTGATTTAATTCCTCTCTGTTCCAATGCTTGTATGAATGCCGAATGCACGTGATGGCTTTCGAGAATAAAATAAAATTGCACAGGAACGATAGGAATCGTCCAAACGACCTCGAGCAAAATTCGTCGTTCATTTTGCATAAAGAGGTTGTTAAAAGGTAACCTCTCTTCCTTTAAAAAAATAATATTTCTTTTCTCTTCAAGAGTAGTTTTACTATTTCATAATCATCATTACTGTGAAGTACACTCGTCGCGAATCGACTGACCACCTGCGTTTTAATGAGCCCGTCTCGGATTCTGTGAGGGTAATTATTTGTTTTAATACTTGGATTGGACTGCTCTTAATTTTTGAATTCTAGCAATTATTGTCTGGAATACTAGGCAGAATTGAATACTGCAGGTTGCTCTAGGTATTTTTTCTCGGAAGGAGGCGTGAAGGCAAATATCATGGACTTTTCCTTACTTTTTTTTGTTAGACCAATATTTTTCAAGAATTTGTCTTATCTTCACAAAAAATCGGGACGAATAGCCAAGCAATTGAAAAATGTTTCACACTACTCAGAGGAACTCCATTTTGTAAACAATAATTTTGCATGAGTCTTTTTGTCTTCTATTTTTTTTTTAATTGTGACTAACTACGAAGAGAAATGTTATTATAAAATGTAAGAAAGGTGTAAAAGGCTTAAGGTTGAATAATTCTTCCTTCATTTCAAATCATGTTCGTACGAATTTTTTTTCTGTAAATTCTGTAAATAAACTGTGAAATTATGGGCATTTGAGAAAATTAACCCCTATTTTACAGGTGTAATACAAAAAATTTGCTTATTTTTTTCTGTAAATGATCGTGATTCCAGAAGTTAACCTCAGAATTCTTCGTGGAACGTTTACGGACTAGTGTTTGAGTTTGATTTCAATTTACGATTTTCGTAGGTTGAGCCTTTTGCACACCCCTTGCTTTGATGGTTGCTTATGGCCTTATGAGGCTCTCGAGTTACCCGAGCAATACGATCTCAGAAAATACGCTTAGCCAACGACATTCATACGTAGGCTGAAACTTTTAAATGGTCCGTTAACCCCGTAACTGCCAACCTCTTAAGCAAATGTATTAACGAAAATTTCCTCCTTTCCAATTTTTATCATTGTACATGAAAGAAATGTACAGCTTATTACGAGTAAAGATAGTATCGCTATATGAAGCATTGACCAAGTTTTGTATCGTGACCCATGGAAATTTAATCTAAAATCTGTTGCTTCTGTATAATTACAAAACCAATAGTTTATATTATCTTTCCGTTACAGATGTACATGCTTTAGTATTTTTCATTTATTTTTGATGTCCTCAAATTTTTATTTCTCTTGATTTTGAGATTTGTTCCGAATTAAGGCCATTTTAAACATGGGTCACGAGACCCAAATTATCGATTTTTTTTGCAACAACTCACGTCCGCACCGAAATAGATATCGAGTTGAATTTTAGGGGACGCCTTAGAAAACAATAAACTACGTTTGTATACAACATTTGGTTCGAAATTTTGAAAAAAAAATTCGCAAACAAATTTTTTTTCTGAAAATTTTGAACGAAATGTTATATACAAACGTGGTTTATTGTTTTCTAAGGCTTTTCTCAAAATATCAACTCGATATCTATTTCGTTGTAGAAGTGAGTTGTTGCAAGAAAAATATATCGGTAAGGTAGGAATCGAGTAAGTTTAACATGACCTTAAGTTTGATTTTGAATCAGAATTATGTCCAGTTTGTTTGATGTTCTTTGTAGCCTTGCCTGCGAATTCTAATGCTTCCCAGTTTTCCTAATTTTAGATGCATAATCATAAATATTTCGTTTTAGTCCCTGAAAATGTATGTAATGTACAAAATTAACAGTTTTATAGTTATAGCGTAATAATAAGAAAATAAGTATTTCCTGACTCTGCAAACAAATATATGGAATCTTTCGGTAAGAAAAAAAGTTTTATCATCAAGTAAAGATATTATCTCCTCAAGTCCTGAAATATGTTTATTTGTTGCTGTCATATGAAGTTTGTCAAAGCGTGTATTAATGTTCAAAGTTGAATTCGCTAATTGGAGTATACATTTATGATTTCTTATACCTGTAACTTGAACTTTACATAAAATATCCTGAAACGCTTTAATACTGTTATCTCCAGGCCGAGCAGTAATTTCGACAGGCAACAGCATAAAAATAAAATTTGAGGCATCCTAAAAAATTCAAGGAACGTATAAGAAGATCGAAATCTCATGGGACCCAAAAAAACTTCCTCGTTTGATGCGTTTGTCGGATGTATTTTGTTCGAGAGCGTTAACTTTTAAGGCATCTTGTACATTCACTAACATGCTTATAAGTATCATAAGAGAAACTCTTTCTCGCTTTATCTGATGTCAGGCTTATCTCGTACAGCCTGCTTCTTTCTTTCTCGCTGAATGGACCAACGAGACTCCATAACTCCATGCTTATCTGACCGAATGTCGATAATGCGTATCGATGTCTCGAGATAAGTAAATGATTGCTCGTTTGTCGGACGCCAACACTGTGCATAAATATTTTTCTCGGTAGAATCATTAAGAGAGACGCCAGGAATAGTGACAAACGTTTATTGCTCTTACGATTTCTGGGTAAAATAGTAAAAATGAGAAAACAGCCTTGTTTTGAATTCTCATAAAATCACTTTCAGAGCTACATAGGTTGTTTCGTAAGATTAGTGGAAAAGAATGTTATATGCTGATTTGTGCGAATCAAGAATCTTTTCGCTCATTATTCGACAAATATGTTTCTAAGATAAAAACATTCTTTCGTCGATCAGACATAAATCCTTGAGGGAATTCATTGAAGATTCATTGGGTTCTCAATTAATAAAAAAGTAATTATACTCAACAGTTGAGAAAAATTAATTTATCATACGTTTATTTCAGTAATTTCTGAATTAACTTATAAGGTTAATTATCATTCATGTTTATAAATAATTTTAGAAATGAAAAATGTAGAGGATCGTGAACACAAAAATAAAATGTTTTGAAAGTTTTTTTCGTTTCATGCATTAATATATTGATGAAATTTTGTACAGTATCTACAATATATATTGAAGCGTATCTTGCAGCCTCATACTTTATACTCATTTGCAAAATCAATGAGATAATCCACATACCAAGATGATCCAAAGTTATTGCGACCGTATTCACAATCGATTCCCCGAAAATGACAAACAGAGAAGACGTTAATCTTAACACTGCAACGCTTTAGATTCCATGAAATATATCACGTGCTCGGGTTTCTACTCGCCTTGTTCATGAGAGTGCGTATAATATGTTGAATTATTGAAGGAGATAGTAGGAACTGACTACTGAGATAAGGATTGGTTAAGTATTATTAATGCTCTGCTTAAAATGCCTCGTTATAATGACTATGGAATTTTATGGAATTTTATGTGCGCAAAATACGCTGAGGGTATCATCTCGATCACTGATGATGAAATCTCGAGGTTCGCCCCTTTATAATTACCGCACCTAACTCAACCGGTTTCAAGCCGAAAGTAATAACATCTTGATAACAGCCACAATCGTTACGCATGCATAACGACCAGGGTCACTTAAAACGGAGCAAAAATTTCTTATCAATTTATTTATTTTTGTTCTTTGTTTCCAAGGGGTGGTGAATGCAATTATTTCGATAAAAAAGGATCTCTTATTCATAATAATAGATTCAAAATTCTATCTTGTTCAATGAGGATGAAAAGTTTGAATTCTTACTAATATTTCTCAAAGTTTAGTAGCTCAATATTATTAATAAAAAGAATTTGTTACATAAAAAAATAATTTTGGAAACAATAGAGGAAATGTGTTGCTCAAGTACCAACAAAATTATTCAGTAGATTTTTACAGCAAAATTCACCTGAAAAGAGAAAATCTACGTTCCAGGAACGTGGTCTTGAGCTACTGGGTTCCCATGGTGGTGGCCCAGTGTTTATATTTCGGTAAGTGGTGAAACACGTAAGGTAGAACCTTGCTGCAAGCACAGCCCATACAATACCGTGTAAACGACCGTGTAAACACCAAACCGTTCACGTAAATACTGCCAGCGGAATTGTCGCCTCGCATGAATATTAACAAGCTTTTCGTGCTCTCTCATTCACAAAAATCACTAACGAAAGTATGTAACTGTTTCTATATGTAAATATGCCAATTTTAGATAATATTTTTCTTATCATTTTCCTTCAGCTAGCTTTCTATTTTATCTTGAAAGATATTTCATGAAAGTATGTTGTTCTAAAAATATATTCCTTATGTATGTATTATTTCTTAATTGATCGATTCAAGTGAAACCATTTAATAAAATTCATTATGAGATAAAAAGAAGAGAAGGAAGAAGTTTACTTTCTAAGATTTAAAAGGTACTTAATTTACAAACAGTTGAAAGCGAGGTTGAAAGTGACAAGTTTTATTTCACCTATGTCATTTTCTCCTGAGTGTAAATCTTTATTTTGAAAAAGATTTTCAAGCCTTCTTCATATGCGGGATATGTGTTTTATTATCTCCGTGAACCATTCGCGGTGTTTGTGATTGACTGATTGCCCCTAGTCATCTATCTTCCAGTTATCCACCTGTACTACCTCTGAAGCAGGGGATCATCTTGAAGATCCTTCAAATCTCAAAAGAAATGGTCAGAGGCGTGTTAGCTCCGTGTAGGCATGTTAAAAAAAATAATTGGACCACGTGAGATGTTGAGCCTTTAGTTCTGCTTTTCTAGGCGTAGCTACCCGTCAAAAATCATATTTTCTCGAGGGCTTTCCGTAAGTCGACACTCAGCACCCGACTCCGAAGTAAACGAAACACGTACTACGGAAAAAGTCAAATATTGTGGTTTGACGACAATAGTTGACATGCTTCTCTTTCATGATCAATTTTTTTTTAAATTAATAATAATAATACCTGAGCAGTTATTAAATTCTTATTTCTAAGAAAAATTTGTATTCAAAAGTATTTGTGTGTATTAATATTTAAGAGAAAGAAAAATTTGCCAACAGTTTGCATTGCTTCTCTTGAACAAATTGTTCAATTTTCATAGATTACGTAAAATCACGAGAAGTTTAATAAACCTTTTATTGAAAAATTTGCTAATTACAACCTCTTCAATCGGAAAACTCCTGAATTCTCAATTAATTCAAAAACTTCATTTAAAAATGTATCTTTGATTTGTTCAATTAATAAAACACAAACAGAAACATATACTTATATGTTCAGATAAAGGAAAAATGTTGTCTTGCGCAAAATGAGAAGTTGCAAACAAAGAAAAACGCTGATCCTGAAAAGTACGCTGAATGTGCTACTGCTAGATAGAGTTGCAACAAATCTGAGACTCGAAAATATTCGGAAGCTAGGAGAAGTTCTTGTTGTAAGAACTGAATTACAAAAAAATTTACACCAATGGTTTTGTGTGTTTTGAGAAACTTCAAATTGAATCTAAAAAATTCGAACTATTTAAGTGAGGAATGACTGGATTTCGAACATTTTCGATTTCAAATTGTTCAACCATCAGGGCTTTCAATTTTAAAAAATTTGCTCGCTGCGTGGGCCCATTCTCATTGCACGTTTCGCTCGCGAGTTTGAGTGCGCCTAGAGCACGTGCATTTCGGATCTCGCGCTTCGCGCTCGGCTTCTTTTCACAGCTTAATGCGTATACAGAGTTGCAAGTATGTCTAAACTGTTGAAACCTCTACTCTTTGATTATTATTGAATTTGTTTCAATTTTTGATGAAGAAAAGTTTCAAATTAATTTACTTAGGGGTCTATCGGATCACATCCTCATTACAATACTCGCCCTTGAGATTCATATCTCGCATAACTTGGCTAGCATATGGGATGGTTTACTTTTTGAAACTCCTTATTACGGGTAAAACAAAAAATATACATCTTATTGGAAAATAATTCAAATAAAATTTGTAGATTTTTATATTTACCACAAATTTGTGAATTTGTGGTAATTAATTTTTCTCATTCATATTTCTCCTTGTCTTCCATATTTTAACCGGAAAATGGCAATTTTTTATTCTGATCAGCAGCTTGTTTGCACATATTTTTAAAATAAACAATTTTCCTATCTAGCAATTTTTTCGCAACTCGCATAGTTTTTCTGGAAAATGGAATTTTCGATTTTTAATAGAACTTTTCTCGATCCAAACAAAAACTATGCATCTATAATAAAAGAAGGATCTGAATCAAATTTGTAGATCTTTTTAAAATGAATAATTTTTTTCCTGAACATTTCTTTGTATCTTGCATAGATTGAGGGGAAATATGCATTTTTAATTGTTCAAAAAGCTTTTTCGGTAGATAAAACCAGAAACTTTGCTCAACAATATCTGTGTTCCAAAGCATTATCCAATATGATTATTCTTTCGAAATTTATCGAGTCTACCGATTACAGACTACAGACAGTCAGAAACCTTTGTAAAAATCGTTTTTTTCTGACTCAGGATGTCCCAAAATGTGGAGATTTCATTTTATCCGCGAAAGTCCATCTTCACATAAAACCAATACCTTCTCATTTAGAATGAGAATGTAATAAGATAATTCTACTATGGAAAAGTATTCACCCATGCTATATAACTATACATTAGAAACTCTACACTTCTTCTTCTACTGTTTAGCTGCGTTTTATCTGACATCTGTTTGAAGATAAAAATTAGGATTGCATAGTTCTTTAGAATCTGAATTGAGTTTTTTTTACGTGTCTTCTAAAAACATCAGAGAATAAAAAAAGGGAAATTTATGTGTGCTTCAAAGTTTCGCAGAATTTGATTGGCCGTGAGGTGAATCCTTTTATATGCCCTGATGTACATCTACGCAAAGTGCACAATGCCATAGTCATGTAGTCTTTAGTGAATAGCAGAATAGAGTAAAAAAAGAAGGGCTTCCTTCTTTTTTGGCGCAAGGCCAGAACTAGAGTTTTAGACTTGGAGGGATGAGGAGCAAATTAGGGAGGAAGAAAAGAAGGACCAGCTGGTCCAGAAGATGATTCCATCCGTACTTGGGCATATTCGATGACGAGCGGACAAGGCAGAGCCAAAGAGAGTATCTCAAATGTCGGATGCGGGCGAATCTTATTACCATCCCTCGTGTTTCTATGTAATTTAAACTTATTCAGATTGCCGAATTTTTTCGAATTAATTATACACTTCCTTTGAAAAGTTATTTAAGTGCATGTCGCTTTTTTCAAAACATTTGTATCCCTAATAGTAATCATTATGTTAATGCTCTCTTTGACCTATAAATTAAGCAACATATTCGGCATCCTATTTAATATAAAAGTGAAATCGAGTTTGAGTGACATTTCGGAGAATCTAGATTTGATCCCTCACTTTGATGTTGCGTATTGGGCTGCTCTCTCTTTTTTTTTCCTTTTTTATTCGCTTTAATTCGAGCTTCCTAACGGTAGACTCATTCTTATTAAGCTGTCAATCTCAAGATTAATATAATAACGACCAACAAACTCATCTCTCTGCTTCCCAGCTTGTCTTAATATTCTGATTATTTTTACTTGCACGAGTAATTTGCTTTTAGTCTGGACACTCATGCTGCCGAATTAGGCTAACCATTGCGTTCAATTCATGTTTTTTAGATCTCACCTAAGGAACATCAAATTTCAATTGAAATTGATTTCTC
Organism: Neuroterus valhalla; assembly: GCA_011762715.2. Lineage (NCBI taxonomy): Eukaryota > Metazoa > Arthropoda > Insecta > Hymenoptera > Cynipidae > Neuroterus > Neuroterus valhalla. The sequence goes on along the minus strand of WSXT02124495.1, from coordinate 16,547 downwards.
ATGAAATGTTCTTCTATTATAAGTTTGGTTTCTTTTTTAATGTTATTTTCATTTTGTATGGTATAAGCAGCTTTCTTTAAAACTATCGTATTTTTTCTGAGGATGTTTATGTAAGTTCTTGGCTTTGGTATGCCTTAAACTATTGTAGAATCTGTAATATTTGAAACCTTTAACCTGAAATGTTTACCAACCCCAGTGCTATAATATTCTATTGCTTGGTTTGTTCTTCGTGATAAATGTTTGACAACCTATGTACACGTGATCGTAGAAATCTTGCCAGAAAATCTCTGTTCGAATACACTGTGTAAGTGTAGGGTAAGAAATCAATAAACAATAAATTAAGGGAGTGCATTAAGAATAAATAATAAAATATGAATAATTCGAAAACATGTTTACGATGTGTGCGATGTATTGCAGGGGAAAAATCTATCCTCTTTTGTACCCGATTCACAAGTTCACATTAGAGAATTTTCTTTTTCCTGTGAGTTCCTGTGTCGAGATTTGTTGTTTCTATTGCGGAAAAGTGTCTACTTTTCAAAACCGTTATCACTTGCTGCCCCAAGCTGCCCCATTTCAAGAAAAGTAGTTTTTTACACAAATATCCGCCATTTCAGGGGCGCCATTATAAATGTTGGATTTTTGACTCCATTTTCGAAATCGCCAACCCCAAAAATTTTATGTGCGTACTCGAACGAAGTAAAATATCGAGATTCCGATTTTTGGCCAGCTTTTTGGGATTTTGAACCACTGTGGCGACCTCTACTTGTTCGTTTATCTGCGCTGTGAACATCGCAAAGCCTGCAATGTTGCCAGTACCACAGTTTTTTTATACCTGAGTTTTGTTCTCTGTTGAAATTTGGAAGAATAAAGCCTTAGAGCAGATTGGTCTTCTTTTATGAGATAAGATTCTTCGGCATTTAAAAAAGTTTTTTGAAGGAAAAGCGGTTTTGAAGCGGTACCTCGAGCGGCACTAAAAGCACGGTAAAGAGCTCGTCGATTTATTGTCAGTAAGCATGATGAATATATCTTGTTTCAACACGTTAGTGTGTCATCAAGCAGTTAATAGTTTCTTGAAGGTAGAATGTGTACTTGAGCGATTATTGATACGTGTTGCTGCAGGGTGCAGTGACAAATTATGAAATAGACCTGAGATAAAACTTGTTTACTGTAAATATTTTTCTATTAAATTGATAACTAAGTACCTTCTCGGGTACTGTAATAGTCTCTTCTCTCTTCGGGCAGTAAAACTGGAGGTAATAAACTTGAAAAAAAACTTAATAAAGTTATCGGAATGTGAAGCCTAGAAGAATCGGACAGAGATATTCTTTCCTGCGTTTTGGTCTTCTTTATCAGTATCATACATATATGTATGCGTACCTGTATCGTGTTGACCTTGTCGTAATTTCTCATTGTTCCGATTACCACCAAAATATTCTAGAATACTGTAATTTGAGTTTCTATTATATTTACATTTTTAGAGTAGAATAAAAATTCATTATTCCACTCAAGTTTGAAACGTTTTAGAAGGTTCATTTTTGAATATTTCAGAATAAATAAAACTCAAAAATTAGTCAATTATAATTTCAAAGTGAGTTAATACGTTAAAATGCTCATACAGTTCACAATTGATGTGTCGGAATATTTTTTCAATGAAATTTTTATGACTTAGACAATTTAAAATTAATTTTTTTCAAACCAACTACTCTTTGAATTATGAAATTTCCAGTTAGAATTCAAACAATCTCGGATAAGAAACCTTAAAGATTTCAGATACTAGCCTTCCAGGTTGATCAATTTCAAATTTTAAGTTTTCAATGCAAGAATTTCATCATTTAAAATTTAAAATTTCCCTAAGTAAAAGCTTCAAACATGAGAATTTTTGAATTCAAGCTTTGAGAGTCCAAAACAAAAAAAATTCACAGTTGAACCATTAGTATTGAATGATGGATGAATTATCTTCGCAAGACGTGACGCTTTTATCTCCTTACACTCACTGATTTACTGATTAAATTCATTCAAGGCTGAATTATTAATAGTTGCGAAGTTTGAAATTTATATTACTATCAAACTTGTGCAATTATGTACATGAATGAAAAAATATATATAAGATAATTTGAAATTTATAGTGTTTAAAGCTATTAAATTTAATTGATCGTAAATTCATTGACATTCTGCAATTTTTCTTCGAAATTCGAAGCTTAAATACAAAATAATGTAAATGCCCTAATTTTATGAAACTTGGTTACAGTTTGAATACATTACAAAAAATATGTTCAGAAGAACATTTAATTATGAAATTTATAAAATAAGCGTAAATATTACTGGAACGTGTACCTTCAATTCCAAAAATATTTTCTATCACAAAATTGGATAGAGAACGTGCAGACAGTGTCAATCTATTCGCGAATGGAAGTTACCCCCTAGTTTTTGGGTGTAGTTGAAAAAATTTCAAAATGCTCTGTTTTGAATTTGTTCAGTCATGAAAAGCCTCCATGTTAACTTCGGGAACAGAGCTGCTTGGAAAATTCTATGTACAGGTGGTAAAAACTTTTCTTACATGTTTAATAAAACTTGTCGAATGTTATAGTATTCGAAATAAAATATATAGAAACCTATGTTCATATTCGTTTGACGCTAATACAAAAATATACATAGTATGTTTCTCGGAGAGACACTCACTGAAGCAGGCTGTTGCGGGAATATTTTTTTCGAATCGGGTACATCCGCCGCTGTCTGTGAGTACGTGTGCGTATTCGCGAGCGTCATTATACACGAGGAGAATAATACAGTGAGTGCAGAGAGTTAGCAGCTTCCCAGAAGAGGGACATTGAGGGACATTACCGAATTCGAATCACGTTCGAGTCAAGAGGCGCCCACAATACACCTGCTGCCAAAAGACACGGCACGTCCGTTTACGGCAAGATTACACGCGACAATCCCCTGTCAAGACCTCGCGTACTCGTAAGAAAGGTGTCTCGCCTCCGAAAACCCACGTGCGGATTAAGACTGACCTGTGAAACGGAGCTTAAGGCAAATCAGGTTTGACGTCCGTCTGATGCTTGCACTCAAGTGGGTTGTGATTGGCAAAAAAATTTTAAGTGGATCAAACAACCAGTGCCAAAATTAACTGATCTTTTTTCGCTTCTAAACAACTGACACTGACAGACGTCACTATATGTACCTCCAAAACTGTATTTAACTATTTTCAGATATTTTAATTCTCGACTTCATTAGGGAACAAAAATGTACCTACATTCATGTTTTTTATTTACTTGTGCTCAAGATTCGCCTTAGTGAATTGCCGCCAAGTGCAAAAAACAGCTGGCAAGAATCCTTATTTGGGAGAATCACCGATTGAGTACCTTCTTTCGGAATGATGGCACAATTCTTCACTGATTTCGACGATACTTGATTGACTAAAGTTAACGCATGATTTACTGTTAATATTTTATAGAATCTGAGCTTATAACAGAAAATAAAATCATACAAACAACCAATTTTCGAACCAAGCCTAGCCCCTACAGCTCAAATCATCCAACCAATTGACACCAAATTCTAACAAGAAGTTAGAAACAGCGTATATTCTCGACATATGCTGCAAATTTTTGATACCCTAAGTAGTTTATATATTTTCACGCATTTAGTTAAAAAAAAGTGAAAATTCTAGGATGAACTAAAAATGGAAAAAATATCAAGTCATTTGGAAAGAGTGTATTTTTTATCAAAACTCTTTATCTAATATTTGACCTGGAAATCTATGTTGATATGTCTTAAATGCATATTTGGGAAAACACGATATCCTTATAAGTTATTAAATTCTTATCATTGATGATAGAAGGTATATTTGATTCATGTCTAACGTCTGGCAGAGCAATAACTCTTAAAGGAATTCACAAATCAGAATTTCCTCTGGTAAACTCTTTTCTGCTCTAAAATGACAAGCCATGAACAACAGAACTAAGAAAATTAAAAATTCAACTTCATCACGGAATCGCTTTCAACGGTTTTTAAAGGTTTCTGCAAAAATTTCCTACAGGTAAATTAAACATTTCGTTTACATTCACTAAACAATTATTTCATTTTCTAAAATTTCTACAATTATCAATTGCAAAATACATGAAATACCACCAAAAACATTTGTGATGCAAAAAATCTCTCAAGTAAAATCATAGGAACTTTTATATTCTCATTCTAAATGAGAAGGTATTGGTTGCATGTGAAAATTGACTTCCGCGGATTTGATGAAATTTCCACGTTTTGAGACCACCTGAGTAAAAAAAAATAATTTTTACGAAGGTGTCTATCTGTCTGTAGTCTGTCTGTAGTCTGTTGTCTGTACACATTTTGAGGGATCAAAAAGACAAGTCGAGTTCGTTAATCAGCTATTTTGGATGAAAAGTCAAAAAGGGGGAGCATTTTGAACATTTTTTTGGACTTTTTTTCCAAGATTCAAAAATTATAAGTACAATTTGTCGTAGCACGTAAAAAGTGAAACAATTTATCCTAATCCTTTTTTTCGATAAGAACAAAATTGCAAGAGTTATGGTATTTTCAAAATTCAAAAATATAAAAGAAAATGAGAACGTTTTGCAAAATAATGCAAGATTGAAAAGAAAGGCACAGAGAAAAAATGTTTCTTCTTGGGAAACCTACAAGATCGTAAATACAACCTCTTGAGGGACCAAAAAGACAGATCAAGTTCGTTAACCAGCTATTTTGTATAAAAAATAAAAGAGTGAGGGACTTCTTTTTCCAAGACTCAAAAATTGTAAGTTCGGTTTCTTGTAGTAGGTGAAAAATAAAATAATTTATCCCCATGATTTTTTTTTTTTGATAGAAACACAATTGTCAGTGTTGTGGCATTTTCAAAATCCAAAAATATAAACGAAAGTGAGAATTTTTGTCAAATAGAGCGAGATTGAAAAGGAAGTCAGAGAGAGAAAAAAGTTCTTCTTGGGAGCCCTATACAAGATGGTGAATACAACTTTTTGGATTTTCTCAAAAAAACGAAAATTCAAATTTTGGTCGCACAAAAAATAATGAAAAATTTAAAGATTTTTTTTTTTTTTGTCAAAATATGCAAGGTACGGGGAAATATAAATGAACTATACTTGTGCTCTAAAAAAATATCTACAAATTTGGTAACATTAACGTTTTGACAGGACAAGTAGTTTTTGCTTCATTTATAAAAACCCATATAAAAAATGAAAAAATGAACTTTTGGACAATTGACACAAGCTTAGAAAAAATTAAATAGACACAAGTTCTTGACAGGGAAATATCTTTAAATGTGCTATCTACTTCTTTAACAGGATATGTAGCTTTTATTTTAATCAGGGAAAGTAACTATACAAATGAAATAATATAATTTTTGAATAAGCGACTAAGGCTACCACAGAAGATTGATAGAGAAAAGTTCTTCACCCAAAAAATATCTGTAAATTTGTTATAATTTTTCCCATTGGACGCGAAGTTTTTGTTTTAATCGTAAGAAATGAAATCAAAAATAAAAAAATTGAATTTTTATAAAAACTTCACAACATGTGAAAAAATTAGGCAACAAAACTTCTCCACCGTTTTGGAAAACTTTGATCGAGTGCGCAGCACGAGACACGCTAGCATAATGTATTCTTCAAAACCGGAGAATCTTTAACAAAAGAGATATCACACTCATCAAGTTAAAGTAGTCGACATTTCGCTTTTGAGTTTCACAAGTGAGGTGAGATTACCATCGAGCGCGGAGCGTGAGATCCGAAAGACGCGCGCCCTAGGCGCGCTCAAATTTGCGCGCGAAGCGCGCGATGAAAATGTGCTCGCGCAGCAGCCAGATTTTTTAAAGCAAAGTTGGCCAAGAAGTTTGAAAAAAAATATGGATAGATTGGTAGTATGTATAATATTATGATTTCTTCAAGTTTTAGAATGTCTGCAACTACTATTTGAAATAGATTCGAGAATTTCCTACAGGATACTGGATAACAAAACTCTATTAATGTATGATAATTTGCAATTTTGTCCCTTAAAATAACTCACCCAACTTCGATTTCACGAATTTCTGCATTTGCACTTGGTAGATTCTTTCCAGCGCAGAAAATTTTGGTGGAATTACATTATTTCTTTGACCAAGCTAAGTTTATTTACATGAAGAACATCTTTTTAGCATGCCATCCATATTGATGTGACATTGACGTAATTTAAATTTTAACACATGACATCCATATGCATAAGTTATTTTTAACGTGCATAAACACATATGAAAGACATAAATCGAGAGTGTGAAATCGAGTATGAACTTCACGTTTGTCAGTGACGAAGAAAAAGAAGCCATTTCTTCGAGAATACGCGATGAATATTTGTACAAAAGATTGTAGAGTGTAGACATTTCGTGTTGCATTAAAACAGCAGACAAGGATTTTTGGTATAGGTAAAACCTGACTCACATTGCAAGAAGAAAACATCATTCTAGTGGCAATTTACATCGATAATTCTTTCTGTTTGACAAAATACAGCAATTATAATCTTTGTACCTCTTATATATGTGCTGAAAAAATATACAGGCTTGGATTGCGGACATCATGAATTTAAAAACATTGAGATTCAGCAACCAATTTTCTGGAACATAATCATACTTAATCTTCAAAGTTGGATCCTTGGGTAGCTCTAGGAGTGGTCTCAACGACTTAATAATTATAGATCTCCTACGTGATGACTCAATTTTTCTTAAAACTGAAATGAGATTTGATTAGAACAGGTTGGTACGTGTTTGGGTTAATCAATGTTTAAAATTTGTTAAACATGTTGAATTTCCATATTTCTTATGTTTTATATCTCATTTTCTCATATAAATTGGTCAGTTCGCGATCCGGAGTCTTGGCGATGACTAGGCGTTTCATCGTACTTCAAGAATAAATTTTTTTTTTAGTAAAGAAATGTTTTTTTTACATTTTCTAGATCAAATGTAAAAAATCTTTTGTTGTTCAATTGCAATTAATTAAAATTGTATTATTCCAGTTCGGTAATGAGTAAATTAGATAATTAAACATTGTAATAAAAAAGGATGCTTATAATTTTTAAATTGAACCTTAACAAAATGTGATATGTCAAATTTGAATCTTTGTTGGTGACGAAATTTCAAGTTTGAAGCCTGCAATACTGAATAAATAGTAAAAAGTGTTTGAAATAGAAAAGCTTTGAATTGAGTGTGTTGAGTAATTTAAGATTGAATCATTTCAAATTTCTACTCTTGGAATGGCAAAGTATCTATGGATACCATAAATATTTAGACTATGGGCTTCCATGAGTTTTCAAATTTTTGTTTGCATAGCCTAAAAAGAAAATGTTTCGATTCTGAATTTTCAACTTAAAAAGTTTGAAATGGATGGTTCACCTTTAGATTCTTTGAGCAATATACCCGTTATTTTTATAAAAAAATGTAATCCAAACAATGTAAGGATACGCATGAATATTCCCTGTGTGACCAGAAATGCCTGCAGCGTTTAGGGTGGCAATAATTGTCATTTCTTGCTTGATGGAAGCGGTACATGCATTGGCATTAAGAAAACCAGTACGAAGTTAAAGTAACAAGAGGATTAGGAATTTTTAGGAGTTGCGGAAAGGTTTTACAAGAGTCTACAAAGAAAGAAATATTTATTAGAAAAAAAATGGACAAAATTAAACATGAAGTTCACTCGTAACAAAAATTAGATCTTTTACCGAGTAAAACCGTCAATGGTTACAAGTGGAAACTTGAGAGATTAATTAGTGCTGAAGGATGAATTATTCCTTTCGGAAGATCGAAATCTTTGTTGCAAGCAAACCAGTTACATAATTTTTTAAAATTTTCTCCGCTTTGAATGTTTAAATTTCTTATAGAATCTTGTGAAGCTCTTCCAGACTACAAGGAAAGGCCCTTATTTTCTTTTCTTTCAACTTACTACGTTTTCCTATATTCCATGCATGTATCGCTTAATTATGCACTATATTTGAATAATTTAAATTCTAGCACACAGTGAACTAGAAGCATGTTTTGAACTTGCCAGGTTATAATTTAGCTTAGTTCTTCTTATTTGAATCCATTAATGATAAACGTAACATCTTCAATTAGCTCTGCCCTGCAAATAAAAGCTACTAATCTACCTGCACTGCATGGTAACAGCTCGTTACCTGCATTTCTCATCAGGGCATACGTTGTAAGAAGGAAGAGTGAAGTCATAAACTGAAGTGTTTCGCACGAGTGCATATATGCGAAGGGCCAGTAAATGTCACTCGCCAGGCATAAATTACGCAGCTTCAGCTTCTTCGGTTCTTGCTTGGTAATGAAAATGAAAATAATCAAAACTAATGATCGAAGGAAGCAAAGAGTTGCCAAGCGTCAAACAAGACGCGGTTGAATAAGAATTGAGGAAGGGAAAGGTCGTTGCCAGTGGAGTAAATTGAACATGATTCTCAGAAAAACTGCAAATGAAACGAAGAATAACTGGTACCATAAACAAAAAAAAAACAAGAATGTTGATGAAAAAAGAGAGCAGGAAGGGTGGTAGAGGGATGGGGAAGAAAATATGGAAGAGAAGCAAAGGACCTTTTCTTAGTCTCTAAACGCTTATTACCCTGAATTACCGGGCAGCCTTCTTCGTACATACTGTAATACGCAGTCACGCGAACGAGAACCATCACAAGGAGAGGAACACCATGCCAGGAGCGGGACAAGTTTTTTGCTGAGGCGCTCGTGGCGCTCACGATAATTGCCGCGAAACCGGGGACCGTCCATGGCAATTACCAAGAATTTATCAGCAAAACTCGGGTGAAAATTGTAAGGAAACGTGAACCGCGCTGTCGTGCAGCGAGATTGCAGTGGAAAAAATAGCGCATTTTACACGACGCCTCTGGTGACGAACGACTTTTGCCATTAGGAGACACAGAGACAGAGATTTTAACACTTCAACGTCCAGTCTTACAATATACCAGTTATGAACATACGTTAATTTTATACAGAAAATATAAAACCAATTACTTCCTCGCCTATCACAATTATTCTTCACACTTTCCATTATTATGGCAATCAGACATAATATATTGGTCTGCTTGGATGCATGGTAGTGTTTGCGTCTTGTTTGATGATTGAAGTTAAGTAGTGCTTGGCTTGGTTATAAACGGGTTGAGGCCGTCGTCCATAAACCATGTGGCCCCTGTTTTGTGACTTTTCCCGTTTTCTCACGAAATTTTCCATAGTAAGTGGATGTAACTTTGAAATGGGTATCAAACCACACTACTTCAGCAGAGACATGAAAAAATCTTCTTAAAAGAGTAAAACTGTAATTTAACGCTAAATGAAATCAAATTTCCGATGATAGAATGATTTTGTTATCATATCAATATTAATATTATGTTAATATAATTAAATTTATGCACTCTCTAGTTATAATTGTATTCCAGTGTGTCTTCGTAGTTTTTAACTTCTTACAAAAGTTTCAGCAAAATTTGATTAATATTGATCAAACAATCTTACTAAAATAAATGATAATGTTATAACTTGTTGCTGAAATATATGAGTATATCCCTATCGTTAGTATTCATATTTGCTGTACAAATATTTTCCCTCTAATATTCAACTTCAGCATATATATAAGCATAGATGATTCATTATGTGAAATATTTTTAGAAATGGCGTTAAATGATTTTATTGGGTCGTATATTTCTTCCCGACACTAAGTTGGTCATCCGGACTTTTGGGGCCTTTCAAATTCCAGCATAATCTGCCGCTTTACTGATTCTAATTGACCTTCACTCGCCATTAGCAGAGTTGACATCTTTATGAAGTGCGTGTTGAAAGCGCCAAGTGTCATTTAAATATATTTGTAACCCACCGTTCTTGGTAACACGACACGAAAAAAAAAAACTGGACGCGCTATTATTAATTATTCTATTTTTGGAAATTCTTCATTTTTCCATGCCTGTAAGATATAGTATGAAAAGTTTTACTCGAGTCATTTCCATAAAAATGGTACTCGACAGTAATGACATGAATTCATCATGTAACAATAGAGTGAATGGAGAAACATTGCATTTGTCTTCCGGGTCGCAGGGATGTAAAAAGCACAGAACCGTGACTTGTGAATAGTTCCGGTTTTTTTTCTCCCTCAGGTTACAAAGTATTTCATTTCATCCTTGAATGGTTCCCGAGAAATTCTTCTTTAGGATTCCACTTTTGTTATACCTGCAGTTCTAAATATTCAACAACAAATTACATTCTGAATTTCAAATACAAAACTAGAGATTCTAGTTCAATGGCATTTGATACATACTGTATAAAATAAATATGTATTCAGGGTATTTGAACGTTCCGCTACAGCCCTGTTGCATATTAATATTCATCATTCCGTATGATATGTTGCGGGCGCGGTTCGTATGTTTTGGACGCTTCTTTATTATGTTCATTAGCTCGGTGATCGATCCTCTAATTGAACTGACCCGATTGGGATCACACAAATTAAAGTATTTAACGCACAACGTCCCTCAATTGGCTGCCAGTCGTTCCAATTTATAAAACATATTTTAGTTTAGAGTTTACAGCTCGTTGAAGCAATCGTTTTCTTGTTGAAAAAATCAGGCTATACAAATTATCTTGGATTTGCGAGCATTTGAGTATCTCACAAATTATAGAACCCAAAAAGTAAACAATACTCTGAAATATTCTTCCAATCATTTTAGTAAATTTAATAATTATTGTAATTTTTAGCAAATTTTCTTACATCATATTTTCATCTCTCATAGTCATTATTTGGGTCTGTACGTATTTGATGAACTTAAAGTTTATTTTAATCTTAATGTAATTCTAATTTAATTTTCATCAGGCTTCTATTTTTGATACGTTCTTAATGATTTTATGTGATAATATGAATGAAAAAAAGGGAATGAATGTACCTTCTCTCTTTCGAAGTTTTTAATATTGGAAAAAATTAAACTTTATTTGAAATTGGTTGATTTCACATTCTGATCAACTGAACATGAAAAAAAATAAGGAATGAAAGACTTCCAATACTTTGCCATTATTCTTGCAGAACTACCAAAATATAATGATTTCGACATTATTCTTGCAGAAGTACTAAAATATAATGATTTCAGATTTATTAAAAAAAAATTAGACACTTTTAAATCAGTAGCGTTTGCAATTTGGATAAATGTAAATTCAACGTTATTGTAAAATTAAAATTGAAAACTTTTAAAGTTTCGTATCCTCTGTTATAATTGGCTAAAATTTTGAATTAAAGTAGCTGGCGGGATCTGTTAAAACAAATATCCGTTTTCTGAGGCCTGATTGACCACCCTGCGTTCTCATTATGACAATTAAAAATTATGATTTGAAAAAATCTGATGAGATGCACCAAGTCTAAATTAGAGATTGATTGACAAATTGAAGGAACCCCTGATTCCAGCTCGAAGAAATGTTGAACCACTGATAAAAATTTAAAGCATGTGTTTTTATCTCGTAGCCTCACTTTTACTTGGCTAGTAACTCTCGCTTTCTACAGAGCATATAAATTCGGATAGGGTTTCTGCACCAAAGTGCAAGGTTCTTGAGTTGGAAACTTTAGCCTGAATTAATGTTGCAAACTGTACATATACGAGGTGCGTGTCGCTGATCGCGGATTCGCCCTCCGATTCGTGCCGCAGTTGCACCGAAACTGGTTTGCACCTGACACCAGCCTCAGGATCGAATGACGCGTTTCAATGCGTCCTCGCCATCTTCTTCGTCTTCGTCCTCCTCGTCGCGTCGTCATCGAGAATTCGCCCTCATCCTCAAGCGAATTCTCCTTTCCCTTGCCTTTATTATCTTACATCGACACGATTTACTTCGGCCGAACCCTCCGCTCAAGCGCGCCTCTCCTTGCAACTTGAAAACACGGTAACCCATAGACACGCGAAACATCTTCCGAGAAACACTTCTTGTGTTACTTTGTCCTTATTTGTATTCCTTCAGTTTGGCTGCGTTTTTAACGTTTATCTGACAGACCAATAACATTTCTTTCTAGTTCCACTAAACTCGGATCAATGTTTGCTCAGCTCTCTTATCCAGTTTCTCATTCCAGCTGATGAGTCCTTCATGGGGTTTCGTACAAGGGATCCCATAGAACCTCCAAGAGAACAAGTATAAGTTGTTTCTTCTAAGGTTGAATGAAACCTGTAGGTCAATCCTGGCCTGGGTCAGGAACATTTTCTCTTATCACTGATGTTGGTGTCCTCATTATCTATGCTCTTGTTGCTAACGAGGTGGAAGGATCTCGTACGCAACTCAAAAACATCCGCAGTGGAGGCGCATGCATCTGAGATTTAAACAGCTTCTCAACACTGCACTGACATTTTCCGACACCAAATCTGAAAATTCTCGGCACAACTGCCAAATAGTTCAAAATGTCACTGAATATTAATATCACATGAAATTATATGCAATTTTTACTAAGTTTAAATACTTATAATATAAATATTATACAAATACTTGTATTTTAAAATACATATGTGTTAGGTATCTGTTTGCATTAATATTCTTGCTCACTCATAGTTTATTATCCCGTGTTAGTTTATTTATATTGCCCTTGTATAGACAGAATCAAAATGGTTTCTTGCATATCCAATCATGTTTTTAAATCAAAATTAGCAACAGAAAGGCGATGGTCCTTGGGGCAATATGCATATTCATATATGAATACAAACACGCAGATGTCCGCCCACGTGGTCCTGAATGGAATCATTCATGTCCAAGAGTTGTCACTCGAGATAGCAGGAGAGTAAAAAAAGTGTCTTTCGTATCACTAACGCTTCGTTTCCGGAATGAACTTACTAGTCGATATAGATTAATTCATTTCAAAGAACCGTTTCACCATAGCAAACACTGGAATGCTTCATACCCCTCCAGAATGTCACTCACGGCCCTTGAGAAAGTTTCAAGTACACCATTGATTTATCATTTATACTATAAAGTTGCAATTCTTTAGCATAAATGATGCATATTAAGGTGACGCGAACACTAAACAATTCAGCAGTGATAAATGACAGTTGCCACGAAACTTCATTAGGTTATTTTTTTACACATTAAAAAAATAAAACTTCTCTGAAAAAACTTAACTATGTCAGTTTTTTTTTTACTTTTATGAACATTTATACCCACAAATGAAGCAAGACAGAACTGAAACAGAAGAACTTGGAAGCAAATTGTGAGTGAAGAACACGAGATTGCTCATTATTCGACTGGACATTAATTATAACACCGCAAACGCGTAAATGTCGCTCCCATAAATCGCAAATGTTATTAAAAACTCGGTCCACCGGTGTGGAAGCCGCAAAGCTGCGAAGCGGTTTTTGTTGAGATGGGCGAGTTCTCATCAAGGACGAGGGCACTTTGATGGCTTCTCGTTATAAATCTAGATGATTTAACGACGAAAAAGAGGGGGAGTGCACTGTGTCTCTTATGCGGGACACGTTTAATGTTCGCATACGAAGTGCTATGCATGCAGGTACACTGCATAATCTTGTAACTTTCTTAGAAAGTGAACCACACTATTGCACGAAAATCTCTTCACGCGTTGCGTATTGAAAAAGAAGCATCATCGCGTTATCCACTTCAAATTTTCTCATACTCGTTAAACTCCATCAAATTATATATGGGGTAGCGACATCCTCTTTACATCTGAATTTGTTTTTGCCTCTTATCTTTTTTTTTGCAAAGGTGCCTCGGGAAGTATTACATGTATATAGGATGGTCAATATACTATAGCCATCCAATAAAACTGGCCTTTTTAAAATGATTTTTCCAATATTGGGTGACACAAACACGAAATAAAAGTTACATCCCGCTAGTCATATATGTTGTTACCCTAATGATACATTTTCTTTTCTCTTCACTGCAAATAATACTGAAAATATTCCCATAACAGAATCCGGAAATAGCCTCCCATCTCTAGGGAAATACAGGATAATTTCATTGTTCAAATGCGAATAAATTTTTCCTATCTGTTTCTATGGAATGGTATACTGATATCCTTGAACTGGCAAAGTATCACCGGTGAATACTTTGTGCTTTATGAGGTGTGCTCCTTGCACATGCTGTAAAGTACTTCGAATGCATTATCTCCAGGTACCCCGAGCGTGACGGATTCTATCAGTGCGTTCCTCCCCTGATGCTTGAGAAGTCAGTAGACGATACGCGACGGTGTCTTGGAAGCCAGGGCCACACTTTTTCGCCATGATCGGGAGTGCGCTTGAGTGGGTAACAGAGCCCTCTAAGAAATTTAACGGGTCAATCTTCTAACTGAGAGTAACCAGACAATGAGGGCAAAAAATCCGAAAATTTGTTCTGCATTATTTTATACGAATTGCAAATTCTCCCTTAACGTTCAATAATCAGAAAGTAGTCAATCTTTTCTAGTAATATTTAGAAAGTCATCCGCACAGGTTTTACAAACATTCTGCCAGTTATTATTCAATGTAAATCTCAAAAAGGTTAGCTTTAATATTTTACGATAAGGAATAGTTCAAATTTTTTATTTTGAATACAATTTTCAAGTGAAGCTCTGAAGATGGCATATGTTATTGTCAAATCAGTTTTGTTAATGCCTATCAGTCCAGGCTTTCACTGGGAGATCCAATTTCAAAAAATAAGAGAATTTCATGATTTGGACAAAGGAGCATTCAAAATTTAATTCAGATTCATTTAAAGTTTCATTCAGAGCTTTTATCAATAACTGGAATATTCATTTACCCTCTGTTCCTTTACATACACCTCCCAGACAATCCTATGATTAAATAATTCCAAAATTGTAGGCATTCCAAATTCGAGAGAAAGTTCAACCTTTAAATTTTTTATTCCACAACTATGCAAAATTTTCCCACTGAAATAAGCATAATAATGAGTAGAAAGATACTTTTCATGAGAAACTTTTCTATAATTTCCGCATTTTTAAATTTAAGTTGAAAAAGTTGAATTGCTCCTTTTTGACAATCATACATTTTTTTTAAGTTTGCGCTTTTTCTACTTCACTGAATCGTTATGAAATACAAATTCAATTTTTCTCCTTAGAACATCCGACATGATAAATATTATGGTAAACAGTAATTCAGAGAAATATATAGAAATGCTGGTAATTCATGGAAATTAAAATGATGCGAAATAGCCATCATAAAAATATATAAATTATGACAAATGTAAATTATACTACATTGTAATTCATGAAAATGAAAACCGTGACAAATGGTGATTTTGAAAAACATAAACTATCGAGACTTTTACATCATTACTCTGATTGGAGCATGGATCAAAAGATCGATTGGTATACTTTTGGCGATAATGGCATTTTTTGTGGGTTTGTATTTAAACGTCTCGCGAAAGTCTTGCGGTGCTTGGAAGTACCGTGCGTGGAAGGCAATTTCTGTTATCAATGTAATATTCTGCACTGAAGGGCCCCGGAAGTGTCTCGTTGACTCTCGCTGCGTGGTTCATTGGGACATCCGGTGCGATGCTCTGCGATCTAACACAATGACACCGGTGTTGCACATCACCTAAAAGAGGAACGAAAGCCGCAGTTACACCGCCAGAGTCTATAATAATGACGGTCAAGTTGAAGTCCTTGATTTCAATACTCGAAATAAATAAATTCAGCTATCTTCTTTTCGGAAGAATTATGCATCAGGAATTCGATCCACAAAATGCATTTTTTATATTTTCGCAGTATTTTAATTCTCGCTTAGTGTTATCGCGAGAAAACACTCACTGCGCATATCAAAACTCAACGGTGCAACTGTAGGGCGTTATTTATTTTCGTAATAAGCCCTTATGTATTCAAAATCTCGGTATTTATCTTGATGCGATCAATTATAGGTTTTATCGGACTTTGCGCAAATTTAAACTAGATTCCAGATGTAAGGACTTTTGAAAATTATTATTTAAACATGCTGAATTATATTTAATCCAAAGTATCGTTTGATTGGATATAGTAACTTTCAGGTCATTCCTCTTAGATAAACAGGGTGGCGACTTGACCGGGAATTGACTTGACTCAACGTAGACTATTCAAAATTCTACCGTAAAAATATCATTTGATTCAAACAATGTAAGGTTCCTTTAATCTAATTTTCAAAATGTATAAATATATCTATACTTGATGAGAGGAAGAATTTTAATTTTTTTACATTAGAAGAAAAAAGTTCTGAAAAATTTTTTGCTCTGTGAGATTTTTTAAGCTGACTGAAATTTGATAATCGAATTCATGATAGCCCCAATATAGAAAAAAAATTATTATCTCAATTAAAAAAAAAAAAAAGTCTTCATCACGTTTTATTTTCTTTTCCTCCATTCAGATGACTTGGGACAGGACATTTCAGAAAATAATTATAGTTTTTATTTTGAGGCAGGGAGTTTCAGTGAAGAAGTATAATTTCACATGGAACAGGGAAGTTTTTACATGGAACGTGAACTTTTTAAACTAATTATAATTCGGATTGAGCTGAGAGGAATTTTAAATAACCATACCTATCATTAGAAATTAGTCACGATTTTATAG
>WSXT02124484.1:0-10862 GCA_011762715.2 Neuroterus valhalla | reverse complement strand
CCAATCAAATCGATTAGTTTTTTCGAAAGTTATCGTGCCTACAGACAGACAGACAGACAGACATACAGACAGACAGATACATCTATCCTGAAAATATGATGCATCAGTAGTACATAATTTTTTTTCCAATTAGGGTATATCTCTCAGTGGAAACAGAAATTGAAGTCAGACTCGATAAAAACTAATGCTGAATTTGAAGAAAAACTTAATAAACTTTCCAAAATATATTTAAGAATATGATAATTTGTTTTTCTTCTATGGAATAGTGCAGAGAGTCACATGGAATACAGTAGATCTGAACTCGTTGGCGTTTCCTGGTACAACCTTCTCCATTGGGATTGCATACGAACAGCATATTGCAAGCACCAAACTGGTAATGATATTAACTAATAATTAATTATGTACTAGGAACGAATGGGACTATTATTCCGATATATAATTCAATTTACCCATTGTAAGTTAGCGGCGTAAAATGAGGCAAAAAAGGGTCTTTGGAGAAATCAACTTTTAGCCGAAACCGCTGATTCGATTTGCAATTTCTTTTTTTTTTTTTTAATGAAAGAGAATGGAATTTCGCATCGACTCACGGTCTGATCTCTTTCGTAACTTTGTTGATGATTTTTTTAAGTGTTATAAAAAATGTTTTTTTTCCAAGGTTGCCATTTTTTTGGAACATTTATTGCCTGACTGAAAATCATTTTAATTGATGCACAAACTCATCACAGAAGTTTTCCGGTAGCGCTGACCGCATATACATTTTTTTAAGATTATTATAAACAAATTTCTGAACAAAAATTATATCTTCTCTATTTGTAATAATAAAATACTTTGAACCTATATTTTCTGAACGAGGTAGGTGTAGAAGGATGTTGATTCACGATTGTGAGAAATACAAAATGAATTATCAATAGTTTATAACAATTTATTGAGCAAACTTCTAATCTGGACATTTTCCAATAAAAATTTCCCGAGTTTCGAGCCGAATCACGCTTGTATCTCCACGAAGCTTCTCTTGATTGATGATGTATTATTAGGAAACACTTATATTTTCTTTAAACAGGTTTAATGAACAAATGCATCTTTCCATCATTTTTTGGTAAATAAATTTTTTCTCTTCAGCCTAACAACCAGGAATCTCTATCCAATGGTCTTCCGCCATACACATTGTGCTTTGCAATAATAATTATACATTATTAAAACAAATTTCATTCAAAAAATACATCATATGACCATTTTCCAATACTTACGTTTCGATTTTAATCAAACAAACAAGTATCCAGTTGTTCATGCTGGAAAAATGGAATCTTTCTCTTGGAAGAGACGAAGATTTCTACTTGTTTGTTTGAATTTATACTTGTTTGTGTTACCGAAAAATGATGGAAATATGCATTTATTTATTAAAACTGGTTAAAAAATAAGTGTTTGTTATTAAAAATACCAATTTTCATAACATTGGATCATAAGTGAAAGATTCACAATTGATTTTGAAGAAAAAACGAAACTCATCTTCAAAAGAATAGTCAAGTGCTCCATTTGTTTATGAAATTTGCTTGAAAAATATAATTCTTTTCTAATAACACATAATCGATCGGGAGAAGCTTCGTGGAGATACTAGCATGTGATTTGGCTGAGGAAACTAAAAATTTCTACTGGAAAATGGCCAGATTAGAAATTTGTTCATTAAATTATTATAAACTATTGATAATTCATGTTGGATTCCTCCCGATCCCGAATCAACATCCTTCTACACCTTCCTCTTTCGGAAAATATAATTTCAAAGTATTTTATTATTGCGAAAAGAGAAGATATAATTTTTGTTCAAAAATTTGTTTATAACAATATCAAAAAAATGCATATGCGGTCAGCGCTAATGGAAAACTTTTGTGATGATTTTTCGCATCAATTTGAATCATTTGCAGTCAGGCACTTAATTTTCCCAAAAAATGTCAGCCTTGGAAAGTGAAAAAAAAAAATTTATCATATAAGGAAATTATCAACAAAGTTACAGAAGGGATGAGACCGTGAGCCGATCCATAGACACTATTTTTGTCCTACTGTGAGACGTACCGATTCCGTCTATATTTTCGTTAAAATGACGAATCCAAAATTGTGAGAGTGGAATTATTTATTAGTTATTTAATTTTGATTACGATGGGAACGAAACATATTTTTATTCATCCAATTTTCAGTTATTCAGTCGGATCAGGAGCGTTCAAGTACAGCATTATTGAGGCTACAAAATCGTTCTGGAAGATGGTTTTGGGTTCATTGTGTTCTTCAAGTCAAAGACACTTCGGAAGAGTGCCAGCATCCGATTATCGTTTGCACCAATCAAGTATTAAGGTAAAAGATTAAATCGTTATCATCATTATTTCAGATTATTTCTTGAATCTTTCAAAATTTGTATTTTAGTTCTCAATGCAGAGACACAAAAATATTTTGTAGAGTATTTTCTCTGAGTGTGATATTCCAAAATTGGAAGCGTCTGATCGAAACCTGCCTTTTCTACTTCAGGAATAATCTCGTCTCGAATATCCACTTATTCTGATTGGTCATTTACAAAATGTTTTTTGTACCAATAAGCCATCATTTTTTACATTAGAAATAATAAATTGTAGGTACTCTCCATCAGCGAAACTATACGAGAAATGAAAAAAATGTTAGAAAGAACAGTTTTTTGACTCTGAAAAGATATGAAAATTTTTTAAGGCCATTTTTTTATAAAACGCCTAGTTCTTGTTTTAAGGATGTACTCTAGTTATAGACAATCTCAAAATCCGATAATCTATATAATGATCTATAAAATTGAACAAAATATATCTATTATCAATGCTGCGTATTTAGATGAAGACTTCTAAGTGAGCTTCAGAAAAAAAAAATTCAGGTTGGAATTACTTATTTTTCAGAAGTTATTTAGAGTTTTAGTTATTCCTTTCTCGTTAGAGAAAAGTTACAATTCTTATCCAATCCTAATGGTCAAGGCCTCATTTAATTTTTTGGAGGATTCCCTACAATTCTATTTGGGAAGATTGTGTTGAAAAAATTAATTTAGAAATCATAATTATTGTAATTGTTATAAACAACGATATAGCAAAAACTAAGGCTGTGAATAACTTCTGATAAATGAACCATTTCAACCTGAATTATTTTTTACTGAAGCACACTTATAAGCCTCCTTCAGAATACGCAGTAATTATTAATAGATATACTCAAATAAGATGAATTTTTTACCAACAAAGATACACCTCTACCCTCATAGTTGCAATCAACAGGCGATTTTTCAACAAACACATGAATTTTCAACCGGATTTTCTCCACTGAATAACAAAGGTTTCAATAAAACATGTTTCAACGAGTTGAATTCCACAAGATAATAATTGTTCTACATGAATTAACGCATTTACAACAAAATATTTGAATTTTCAACAAAATACAAAAATTCTTGAGCCAAAGAGACGAATTCTAAGGAAGATGTTTATTATCAACAAAGGGATATGACTTTCCTACCATCAAAAATGAACTTTGAATCCAAAAAGAAGAATTCTAAACTAAAAAACTAATTTAACAAATCAAGAATAGAGGTCTTGGATCAATAAAATGATTGATTTTTAACAAAAAGAAAAGCTTCCGACCAGTTCAATATAAAAAAAGAAGAGTTTTCAGCAAAATAGTTAAACCCTTCACGGAATCGGTAAATAGTTAACAAGAGCGACTATTTTTCACTAAGGAAGATTAATTTTCAACAAAATAGTGAATTCCCCGAACAAAAAGATAAATTTTCAACAAAGTAAAAGAAAAAAAAATTGATAGTTGTTATTTCGACCGAAAAATATTTAAATCTCAAATCAGAAATAATCAAACTTAATTAAAAAGAACGATTTCTACTGTCCCATGGAAGAACCTTGTAAGTGACTTTTTCCATAGTGACTATTTTCAGGCATATTTGCGTGAGAAAATAACCTTTATGGAAAAAGTCACTTACTAGGTTTTCTTTTGGACAGCAGATTTTTGGAATAAACAGTAAAATTTTTAAACGAAAAGATGAAGTTCCAACTGAAATATCGGATCTTCAGCATAGGAAGAAGGAATTTCCAACAAAAAAGTTCATTGTTCAACCAAATGGGCGAATTTTTTACCAGAAACATAGTTCATTGTCCAAAAAGATAAATTTCCTACCCAAAAAGATAAATCGTCAACAAAATACACGAATTTTTAACCAAATAGTTGATATTTCAAACAAGAAAGATACATTTTCAATCAAACTTAGCATAGTCAAATTTCGATCCAAAAATTAATTTCAAACTGAGAATGTTACGAATTTTTAAGGCAATAGTTGAATCTGCAAGAGAAGAAATGAATCTTCTACTGGAGATAAAAACTTCCCATCAGAAATGTTTAACTTTCAAACAATGACTAATCTCTTTACAGAATAGTTGATTTTTCAATAATAAGTTTAATTTTCAACTGACAAAGATACAATTTGAATCAAATGGTTTTATTTTCAAGAGGAGATGGAATTTATAAAACAGCAGTTGCATTTCCAAGAAATGTGATTCATTCTCAACCACAAAGGCGTATTCTTCATAACACAGTTGAAGTTTTGACAAACTAGTTGAATGCTTGACCGAAAAAAAGTTTTGATTTTTTAGGATCAACAGTTTTTTTATAAACATGAATCCAGCTAGAATTCCATTTTAGTGAACACAATTTAACAATAAAGTAAAAAATACCTAAACAATTTTTACAGAAACTCGGATAAAAATACAATGAATTACGTTAGTTATTTTTTGTTAGGCTTCGTAGATTTTTGCAAAAAAGCACAAGAGAAAATAATTATAAAAAACTATACTATTTTTCGAATCGAAGAACTTTGTAACTGACTATTGATTTTGGTACTTATTTCACCAGGGTTTACCAAAATATTATATTTGAATTGGAAGAAAAGGCTGGTTGGAGAATGATATGTCCCACGAAAAACGACTTAATCTACTTGAATTTATTCTCGTTTCTTGCCCTTCTGTATTGTTTATTTAAGAATTCGGAACTTGTATTGATGGGTCGTGCAAATACATACTCAAGTTCTTTCAACATCACAGAATGAAGAATCCTTTTTTAGATTTTCATCATCGTTATAATATCACTTTGATTTATTCAACTAATCACTAATAATTACTAGAAGAAAATTACAATTAGGAAATACCGCAAATATGTGAAGTAATTATAGTTTGTTATTACAAAAACCATTTAAAAAACTCAACTATTTTTGGTCGCAAATTCTGCTGTTGAAATGAATACTATTGGATATTTGATAACTAAGTTGAAAAACTAATCCATTTTGTTGAAAAGTCACCTTTCTTGTTTAGGAATTTGAATTTTTCGTCAAACATTCGTCTCTTTGGATAGCGGATCCGCCTACGATTCAGTTTTCCAGAAAACTCATCTTTTTTTGACGAAAATTGATCTATTATGGTCAAAGTAAATTCTCTTTGAGCGGGAAATTTTCTTATATGTTTTGGCTCATGAATTAATCCACTTTGTTTGATAGATGTACTCTTGGGTTCAAAATTTGAAAATGTTTAAAAAAAACAACATATTTTTCGGTTTAAAGTTAATTCTTCTAATCTGGGAAGTCTACTTTTATATTTTGCGTTCAGAATTTATCTCTTTTGGATAAAAATTTCACAATTTTGTGAAAAATATTATTGTTTTATTCACATTTGTATTATTCTGTTGAAAAGTAATCTTCTAAGGTTTTTGCAGATGAGAAATCTGTTCTTCTTAATTGAAGATTCATCTCTTAGTAGAAAAGTCATTCTTTTTTCGAGAATTCAACTTTTTGTTATTATTAGGTCTATTTTTTCTGAAGACTTGAACATTTGCTCGAAGCTACTGCAATAATCGTAGGTATTTGATACAATGTATTCCCTTATATTTCCCTAACCTTTTTCTAAAACCGATTAGTTCTAAATAATTATCATCAAAAAAGCTTACAAGGCATCCAGTAAAAGATAATTCATGACCCGAAAAACCAGGAGATATCCTGGAATTTTCTTTCGAATTTTGATTAGCCACACTGCTACTTTTTTATTTTAGTAATAATGTCGATGGACAGAAAAATTCCATTAAACATTATATTACAAATAAGGAAAAATCTGAAAGAAGGATGATATAAGACCCAATCTACTGAAAAGTTATATTATGTCTGACCATGGTGGTTTGGATCTCAAAATTACAGATATCAACATTTTGGAAAGAAATGTAATAATATTGATTGAGTTTGAATATTTTATTTATAATTAGCCCAGATCAGAAAAATGTCCCTGGAGAATCAGATGTTCCTTTTAAACCGACCTTATCTACTTGGATTTCATTTCGTGCCTGTCTTATTCAGCTTACTCAACTATGGAAATTTTCTTACTAAACACATATTTTCTGCAGTAGAAAAATGACTATGAGGTCAGCCGAGAAGGGAATTAATAAAGAATTCCTTTTGAGCGCAGTATTCAAAAATTAAAGACGTCTTCCCGAACTTTACTGTTTCTACGTAATAAGGATTTTCTTCTATCTGAACTTATTTTACTTTGATAATTTATCAGACAGTATATTTCAAGTAATAAATTTCTGGCAAGAGTGCGATATGTCCCACGAAACATTACCTTATCTACTGAAATTTCGTTCATGCTGACCTACAGTGTTAAGGTTTCAGAAATCAGCAATCTTGAAATTAAACGAAAGTGAGAAACGTTCAGGAACCCTGCTTCTTAAAAAAAGGAAAATCCATGAAAAAATGAAATGCGATCGGATGAAGTTTCGCCTCCCCTCATCAGGGACAAAGCTTAAATTCCATTCATTTCCATTCCTTGAATGCCTACAAAAAAATCTTCTGCGCAATCTAAGTGTGATTTTTCATGTTAAAGTTGATGGCGTTATATTTTATCTTAGACGAGAGACATTATTTTACACAATTCATTTATTTTTATTTATTGATAATGACTTTAATTGCACTGATACTTGAAGATAATTTTGATACTTATTGATGAGTATATGACATTCTTCAAGGCACTTTTTCACAAAAAGAAGCAAGGATTTCCTAATGTGCCTCTACCCATCTTTGTCACCGATCATTAGACAAAGCTTGAACCCCTAAAAGCGACGTTACAAAGACGAACCTCCCCCTTTTTTTTAAGTGAAGCACGGTGTGAACTCACAAATGAGGGGAAATTCGAAGTAACGCACAATGCATAACGTTCAGGAATGCCAGAGGAAGGCTGAGCTTCCTCTTCTTTAACCCTCTTTCTCTTCTTCCATTTCCCTTCCTTTCTTCTGCTCGCTCGCTCGCTCTCTTTATCTCAATCCATCCTTCCCCACTAAGAGCGGAATGTAGCAGTGTTAAGTACCATGCGTTCTTATCGGAACGTATTTTAAATTAATCTATGCTCAACTGCTTTTTCCTTTCTCTCTTTCATTCTTTCTTTCTTTTTTTCTTCCTTTCTCCCTCCCTTTTTTCTTTCTTTCTTCCTTTCCTTCCTCTATTTCTTCCTTTCTTTTTTCTTCCCTTCCTCCCTCACTTCTTATTTTTCTCTTCTCCTTTCCAATCCTTTTTTTCTTCCTTCTATTCCTCTTTCCCTCCTTTCTTTTTGCCTTTCTTGTCTCCTTCTGTGTGATCTACCTCACAACTGTTTTTCATATTTAAAAACTTGTAATAAGAACAAATTCAATTCCTATCATATAAAGTCATCACATCTGCCAAACGTTAGGATGGCTCACGTGTTTTTTTTATTCAACATTAGAATGTTGCCTTTCCATTTAATCAAAGTGTGTTTCTATTATCTTGAGACATCAAATCACTGGATGCCGTTCGCGCGCTTATTTGAAAAAATTGAAAATGCAGTTTGATCATTCATCCCTAAACAATTCGAAATATTCATAATTCAACATGTTACGTACAAATGTAAAATATGGGAATTTGTAGAATGATCACATTGAACAACATGACATTTTCCATTAACTTAAAACACTTTCAAACTTGAGCCCAGTGCTCGAAATGATGATAAAGAGATCCAAATGATACTTCAACATGTTAAAAAATGAATATTTATGATTATTTACCATAAGTACGCAAATTGTATTTTTTGGAATTTTCAAAGACGCGCGAACGGCAACCAATGACGCGCCTCATTAATCGCACGCGCAGTAGTGCATCGGGCCATCATTGGGAGCACTGCATGTGACGTAAATCCATGAGCCAGACGTTATACTCCGTTTACAAAAATTCAAAATGACACAGTGTTTCAGATTTTCAAAATGCACCTCCACCCCATGCCCACAATAAAAATTTGAGAAGGTCAATAAATGCATCATCTCAAATCGCAGTCCCCTCCAGTGAATCCAAACATTTTGTCAGGGTCGCTCTACCATTAGCTGTTTTCGTGAAATGATAGAAAGACGAAATTTTATCCCTGCCCCTTACACAAAATAAAATAAGCCTCTGTCATCGTTGGGAGCACTGCATGTGACGTAAATCTATGAGCCAGACGCATGCTCCGTTTACAAAAATTTCAAATGACACAGTTTTACAAATGTTCAAAATGTACCATCTCCCGCACACGATACCCACAGTAAAAATTTGAGTAGATCAATAAATGCATTCTTTCAAAGTCCGGTCCCCTCTAATGAATCCAAACATCTTGCCAGGAATGCTTTACGATAAGCCGTTCTCGAGATACATTAGAAAGACGAAATTGTATCCCTACCCCTTACACAAAATAAAAATAAGCCTCTGTCATCGTTGGGAGAACTGCATGTAACGTTAATCTATGAGCCAGACGTATGCTCCGTTTATAAAAATTCCAAATGACGCAGTTGTACAAATGTTCAAAATGTATCATCTCCCGCACATGATACCCAAAATA
The DNA here is from genome assembly GCA_011762715.2 of Neuroterus valhalla. Lineage (NCBI taxonomy): Eukaryota > Metazoa > Arthropoda > Insecta > Hymenoptera > Cynipidae > Neuroterus > Neuroterus valhalla. Next base: position 1,950 of record WSXT02124484.1, on the reverse strand, counting down.
AAAATTTGAGTCGATCAATAAATGCATCCTTTCAAAGTCCAGTCCACTCTAATGAATCCAAACATTCCGTCAGGAATGCTCTACAATGAGCCGTTCTCGAGATATATTAGAAAGATAAAATTGTATCTCTGCCCCTTACACAAAATAAAAATAGGCCTCTGTCATCGTTGGGAGAACTGCATGTGACGTAAATCTATGAGCCAGACGTATGCTCCGTTTACAAAAATTTCAAATGACACAGTTGTACAAATGTTCAAAATGTACCATCTCCCGCACATGATACCCGAAATAAAAATTTGAGTAGATCAATAAATGCATCCTTTCAAAGTCCAGTCCCCTGTAATGAATCCAAACATTCCGTCAGGAATGCTCTACAATGAGCCGTTCTCGAGATATATTAGATAGACAAAATTGTATCCCTACCCCGTACACAAAATCAGCCTCTGTCATCGTTGGGAGCACTGCATGTGACGTAAATCCATGAGCCAGACGTTATGCTCTGTTTACAAAACTTCTGGATAACGCAGTGTATCGATTCTGAAAGTGTACCTCCACCCCACACCTACAATAAAAATTTGAATAGATCAAGAAGTGTTCTTCAAATGAACGCAATGAAACTTCTGTGACAAATGGTTGCGTTTTCCCGATTGGTTCTACCAATCCAGTTCACATATAATCATATCAATATAAAAAAATTTTGTTCAGAAGAGACGGAGATGGAAAGTTCGGCAAGATTTTGGAGTCTGTCTTCAGATATTTTACCTGTAAAATGAAATCACTTATTCCATTAGTTTTAGCATTTCAAACAATTGCTATTCAGATTTATAATTTCGATTCTTGATGGCACATTCTGCGTTTACTCCCCTTTCCCTCAAGTCACAAATCGTGAAAGAATCACTCCCATCTCCTGCCAGTAGTGTGACATTAATTTTCAAATGGCCCCCAATGTACCTAATATAGTCTGCCATCATGGTTAGTTCTGGAAATTTTCTTTTTTTTTAAATTTACAATAATAATAACTCAATTGACCCAAATAACTAATGAAGATATCTTTTCAATTTCAGCGAAAAAGAGGCGGAAGTCATGAGAGCAAGTACCTGGCTCTATCAGTATTCCTCCCAATCAAAGTTCACCTACGGGGTTTGTCCACCAGGTCAGAGCCAATCAATTCCCTACACTTATCATCACGATTATGCAAGACCCAATTTGCTTCCTGAATCCGATTCTTCGCCGTCTTACATCATTGAAGAATCTTGGAGGGATAGGCCTGTAAAAACAGAGGAAGAATATACGATGCCAAAATGCGGGAGACTGACCCACGAAGAGGCAGAACCAGTGGACATGTCCATAAACAGTTCGTCCGAGCATGAAATAAGGCCCCTTCATGCCCTTGCCCATTCCCTAAATTTTGGTCCTAGACACCACAAGAGTCAAAAGTGCCTTTCTTACCCGGGATATAGAACAAAGATTCTACAAATTCCTGGTCAATTTTCGACGGGGGATTCTAATAAGTATAATATCATCGACCTGGACAAAGGTCAAATCGAAGGTTGCGACAGGAATTATTTGCAAAAACGGTTACTGGTCAAATCTTTACCCCAGATGATGGAACCGACTGATTCCGTGGAACAGTGGAGCTCCAGCCCTTTGTGGTCTGATACTCTGCAGAGGGTGCCGGATGTGGTTCATCAGGTTGGTTTTAATTTTATTAATAAGTGGTTTTAAGGTGCGGGTAGAATATGAACGATGTTAACTTTACCTTGGCACTATGGGTAGAGCTTTAAATGAATGGATATGCGCACTGCCATTTTCGGTCCATGGAGCAGATGAAGTATGCATACAACTTGTGCACTAAACGCGAGAATTAAAGGTTAATTGTAAAGAAATTATCTTTTGACAATAATAAATAATAGTTTCAATTTGTTTAAGGACGTGCTAGGGAAAGTCTCG
>WSXT02124473.1:0-10863 GCA_011762715.2 Neuroterus valhalla | reverse complement strand
GGCTCGTGGTTCGTTTAGAGGGCCTCTAATCCGTTACGTAATTCAAGTATAGTCCTTCATTAAAAGTCCTTCAATTCTGAGATTCTGCGTTTTCGAAAATGTTTTAATTTCAGGTTTCTTTCCATCTTTTTAAATTCCTCACTTTTTTAAGGGTTTATCTAATATAGAGGATTAACCTGATAATTAAATTGTGTTGCAGATGGGCCTAATAAGAATGAGAGCAGTTGGTCGAGAATTCCATGTTTCAAAAAACGAACGACCAGCACTGGAAACGGAAATGCAACCTTGTTTTCCCATATGGGACCACCACAATGTCCTCATTCCGTTATGAGTAGTACGCGAAGTTCTGTCAGCAGCTCACCTGTAAGTCCGTGCCCGACGCCTATGCCCTTTTTGGTAACATCGGGCTCTGTTAGGTAAGATTCCAATTTTCACAATTTTGTTCTTCAACGAAAACAAGAAATTGTCATTCATTGTATAGATTTGAGCTGTCGAAAATAAAGAAACCCAACAAACAATAAGTTATAGAGAAGGGTATTGTCCAAATTTGAAAATACTTTTAAGGGCGGGGTAAGGTTAATTCGTGTAAAAAAAAGTACATTTTTGTGAATTTTTTTTCTGCAACACAGTTAAAATATCATTATTAGAACCAATAGTATATCAAAGTACAACATTCGAAGAATATTCTGTGAAATTTTCATAAAGATATATTCAAAAACACGGCAATGGTAGCAATATTATTCGGGAGAGTCGCGGAGAAAAGTATAATTGCGGTGCCCCTAATAACTTCAGAACTACTGCACCGATCCTTTTGAAATTCGTCGCACTATTTCTTCACGCAATTCACGAGGTAACGCGGGAGAGTTTTTTTGGATTTTGTTAATACTTTGCATTTTACAATAACAAATTAGCCGATTTTTTTCGCAAAAATCGCGTTTTTCACTTCAATGTGGTACCAAAAAGTAAAAAATTGGAGTTTCAAAAAATCCTCCCCACGTTACCTGAGGAAAGCGATTATCTGACGAAAGAATTTTGATTTTTTGATTTTCGATGATTCAGCGCCCAGTTATGAGGGGCACCGCAATTCTACTTTTTTCCGCGACGCTTCCGAATAATTGCTGCCATAGCCGTATTTTTGAATATATCTTCATGAAAATTTCACAAAATATTCTTCAAATGTTATACTTTGATGTACTATTAGTTTCAATAATAATATTTTTACCGTGTTGTAAAAAAAAATTCACCAAAATTTGCCTTAGATTTCGAAAAATACTACCTTATATGTTTTGGAAGTGTTCAAGAATTTGAGTAAATTTTAAAAATTTTGTAAAAAAAATGTTATTCAATTCAAATATAGTATACGGAGAATAAGTTGACTGCCTCACAGAACTTAAAAATCGTGAAAACCAATTCTATGCCAACCAAAGAAATCCTCTTGACAACGAATGTAAAAATGTAAATCCTAAACGCGAATGAATTTAAATTGTTCTTTTAGTGAATAATTTGTGTTTGAATCAACAAAAAGCGATCTATTATTTTTCCAACAAAAGTTTTGATGAAACAACCCAAATTGGTTGCACGAATACGAAGACCGTGTTTTTGTTGATTCAGCAAAGCAGTTTTCTCTGGATGCACAACGTACCTATTTAGGAAATTGTGAAAAATAGTGTCTAGATTTATTAAAACAGTTTGGACTTGTCCATCAAAACTGTTTGAATGTTCACTTTCAAAGCTATTCTGTTGAACCTGTGAAATCTTTTTGTTAGTACCTGTTATATTAAACTTCAAGAAATAAAAAATGATTATTTTTGTAGTCATTAGAAAGCAAAGGATTCTCTATTAATTTGGAACGTTAACAAAAGATTTTGTATATTTTGTACGGGGACGTCTGTATAAATATAGGTTTTACTATACACTTTTATACAATACATACGTCAAAAGTTCAGCCAGGGTCTTTCTAGAAATATAAGAAGGCTATTCTTGTAATACGTGCTAGATATAGACTTTTCATTGAATAAAAATAGGTTCAATAGCGTTTTCTTAGTCTTAAATACTCATCATGTTACTTTGGCCTCACGTGGAGTAAAAATTATGATAATCATTTCTTTTTACAGTTTCATTGAAAATAAGGTTACGATATTGCTTTTGGAAGATTATTTCTTCTATATACTATATTATCCTTGCATAAAATGCCCTTCAACTTTTTCCCTGGTTGAATCTTATGTTCCTATAGTTTAGGTTGAAACATTTATGTCGGAAATGCAGTCTTTCCATTTCATAAAATTCACGTATAATATTTTAACATTTATTTTATAATTAATTCTATCATAGCAATTTCTATGAATTACGGAGATATTTACATAAGGTTACAGTGTATCGAGCTTTTAGTGAATCTTGAAAAATCTCCATATTCATGAAAAATTAGAACATGCAGTACATGCCGTGGAAATATTAGCATACATCAGCATCGTTTCTCATTGAAATTCGATATTTTTTTCCATTATATTGTACTCTCTGGAAAAAATGTATTGTTTTTTTGCTCCTTATGTCGCGCGCTACAATGCAGCGATAAAAAATACTGTAGAGGGTTTATCGAAATAAATTTTGAATTGTGAAACATTTTTTTAAGAGTAGAATTTTTTTTTTTTATCAATATTTTCTTTTGATTATAGATTCTCTGTTTGACTTATTTCATTCAGGATGCTGTTTGTTAAAATCTGAAAAGATTTCTTTTGTTCCATTATTTTCTCCCCAGGCTTGATTATTTGATACTTCCTTTAAATAATTGCAATTATTCATACTGTTACCTACACGTTCTAAATCGGGGCCGCGTTTGAGGACAAAACTGGAAAATATAAAATGGACTTAAAATGAAATTCACAGTATTTTTCAAGAGATGCTCATTAGGGTAGTCCAAAAAATTTTTTTTCTAATTTTTATGCAAAACGCCCGGAAATTCGTTCAGAATTCTCGATATTAGGTGAGTCGAGTTAAAAAATTCACCATTTCTCTTCACAATTAGTCACAGAATGCGAATAAAATATTACTTTTCAAATATCACCCCCATAAGTTTGTTTTATAGGGTCCCAAAAAAACCCCACCCCATAAGTGAAAAAATGGGTTTTTCGAGCTTTTGGCGCTAATAATAATTTTTTGCGGTTTTTACAACGCAGATAGTTCAAATACATGAAATACTACTTTATACTGATAATTAAATGTTTATTTGAATTGTTTAAACCATTTATTAGTGTTTTTAGCAATTTTTCCTCAGAAAAGGGTTAGAAAGTCATGAGTTTTTCTGATTTTTTCAACTTATTTTCAACGTTTCATTTAGAGCGGGGTGATAATCAATTATACTAAACAAAAATAATTGTTTAAACAATTTGTTGATAATTATAACAATTTTCTCTAAGAATAATGCTACAAAGTTGCGGGTTTTTCTGAAATTTTCAACTTTTTGTCCACTCTTCACTTAGAGTAAGTAAGTATTTAATTTTATTTAGCAAAAATAATTGTTAAAACAAATAATAATTGTTTATGGCTTTCTCCTCTCAAATCAGTGCAAAAAAGTTGCGGTTTTTTCTAAATTCTTAAGCGTTTTGTCCACTTTTCACTTAGTGAGGTAATAATTAATGTGACGTAACAAACATGCTTATTTAAACAATTCATGATTATTTATACCCATTTTCTCTTAGATGATTGATTTAATTTCTGTTTAAATTAGATTTTTTTTTATTTAAAATGAAATGTTTTTCCTTAAATATCAATCATTATATTTTTGATAAGAAATTTATATTTTAAGGTCGAAAATGCAACTCTTTGGTGGAAAGTTGGATTAATTTCTTGAAAATTAAATTTTTGCATTGGAGATCCGTAAGTTTTGTAGAAAATTCGAAATTCCAATTTCACTGAATGAATTCAGCTTTTTTGTTTTATTTAATTTTTTTTAACATTGGGAAAAGAACAAAAATAATTTACCTAAAACAATACAATACTACTTAAAATATGGGGAACAAAGTTAAACATTCCAGAAAAAATCCCAAGTTTTTAGCACTAATGTAAAGGGAGGAAGCCATGAACATTTGTTTAAACAATTATTTTTGTTAAATTAATTGAATAATAAAACACTTCAAGTGAAAAGTGGGAAAAAAGTAAAAATTTTCAGAAAAAAACCGCAAGTTTCTATCATTAAGCAAAGAAAATATTATTAGCAATGATAATAAATTGTTTAAACAATTGTTTTTTAACATGAATTGATTATTACGTTAATCTAATTGAAAGTGATAAAAAGTTAAAAATTTCAGGAAAAAACCGCAACTATGTAGTATTAATTTCTCAAACAAAGCATGTACTCATATTTTTGACAGTGAAATCGAAAAATAACTTCACTAGGGCTTATGTAAGTGCTCGTATAAAGTTGATAAGAAAAATGAAATCCTTATTGTAAGATTATTCAAACAGTTGGAAATTGATTTTGACTTAAGAACATAAAATAATAATGATTTTTCTGATAATTTTTTGTTTTTCAGTAGTGGAATGGTGCAAAGTGTTGGTGCCAATCTGTCACCAGATCAAACCTTCGGATCGATCCGTTCTCTATCGGTGACGAGAGAAGTCGCTAGCTTTCCTCTCTCCCGAACGCCTACACCTCCACCTCAACATAAGTACGTATCAGTAGAGATAGTTCCCCTATAAAAAAAAAATTAGTTTCAAAATTAGCTCAATAATATCGGACTATCAGTGTTATTAAAAAAAAAGAATCATTTTGTAGAAAAATACACAACGATTCAGTCTAATCCACAACCCTGGAAAAATTTTCACTGAATAGTTAATAGTTGGAAAACATAGGACACTGATAGTAAAGAATGAGTAGTTTTGAATTTTTTACGCACCCACTAAGATTTGTCCTATTAGAATTGAAAAATAAAAGAGGAATTAAAATTCAGATTTAATGTGAAGGACCCCGCACAAAATGTATGGAAATAATCTTTTGGTGAAATTGTCCCATCACGACTTCTGATAAGAATCACGTAGCGCATCAAAAACCTGAACTTCCACACAATTCGGCCCAGAGGCCTCTTCCATTCATTTTGCACAGGATTTCTTTATTTTTGATTTGTAAAAATGAGAATAACAGCGTTAGAAATAGTAAACAAAAAAAATTATTAACAAATGATATCCCATGACGTCATATGAATTGCCGTCTTTTCCATGTATTATTTTTGTCCGACTTCTTATTTTTAAACTATAAAAGTTATCTTGTTGAAATTTAGGGATTCGATAACTGTTCTCAAGGTCATTTAAAATCGGAAATTAATAAAGCCCTGTGCTTAGCTACATTCCAAATTTGAAAATACTATATACTTTAAAACTTGTTAGATTACAACATTTGTTTCTTTTTTTTATCAATTTGAAAAATATTTTTTTTTTGTAATTCCAAAAATTGAGCAGATTACAAACATTTCTTACTACCTTCTTGTCAATCTCCCGGATGGAAAACTCAATATATCTCCCCTTGCGTAATTGTAAGTTGTTGAAAAGAAAATGTCGGTGCATGACACTTGCAAGTATCACATGGCTTAGTAACCTGAAGGAATAAAAATAAAAATAAGAAATTTTTTCTAGGCCAATCATTGCGCCAAATAGCGATGATCTGTTGAGTCTATCAAGTCCACTGAGGGAAGCATCTCCTAGGCCGGAAGTTCGCATGGTTGCGCCTTCTCACCGACCTACTTCCGGATTGGTGAAGGGCAATTCGACCAATCGTAAGTCCGTTAGCATCATACTTCCGGAGGAAACAGCCGGATGACCCCAACATCAGGGCTTCGTACATCTTTCCAAGAAAATCCGCCCTTAATCTGAAACGCCTTGCATCTCTGACGAACAGCCTCTTTTTATCAGTAAATTACTTTTTCTCTTCTCCTGTTGATCTCGTCGGGAAGAGGCGTAAAAAGTACAATCAGAAGCAAACGTCGAGATTGATCTCACAATAAAAACCATCCAGGAAGAATCGACAAAAAATTAACCCACGAAATGGGAGAAAAATACAGATGTAAACGATAAAAATATTCGAAGATTTCGTCAATCAGTCAATCTAGATTTATCTAGATCTATTCCTCGAGAATAGAACAAACTGATTTGAGCACATGACGGAAATCGTTTATTGACATTTATATAACTTACTGTTATTCTTTACAAGGAGTTCGTCGGATTCGAGCTTTCAATCACACAGGAGGAGGGCGCCAATCAAATGGTGATGAACATCAGTTTAGCATTATAATACCCCATGATTTCCATTATGGTCATTATCATCTACCTGCTCGGAATTTCATCTTTAGATTTTCCCGAATGCATCTGTAAAAATGTAAAAACACCAAATACTTTAGGACTTACTATTAAGTTTTGTTCTTTTCATAAGGCAGTTGATAAGTTTTATGGGGAACTCTTTCCGGTTTTTCAATGGAATTATTCTATTTGACCGAGCAGTGGGAATTTGATTTTAATAAAGTCTAGTCCTGTAAATAAGTAGATAGACAAGGAAACGAGTCGTGCTATTAACGACCAAAGAGAGTTCAAAATTTTGACAGTCGAAAGTAGAATTCCAGAGAAAGGGCTTATGTGACTTGAAGTAGTGCGGTTCTCATGAAAAATGAACGGGTCTGCACGAGATGGAGTTTCAAGATTTTTGAAAATTTAAAGACACCGAATACACTTTTAAAGTAATTTTATGTCCAATCCTATATGGCCGAATTCGAATTACGCCAACAGATTTATAATTTGACTCATATCAGATGTATTCAGTTGAGTTATTGTCGGATTGGTTTTATTGAATTCAACATGAATTATTTCTAGCTAATTATGTCGATTTTTAGTAAAAAAAATTTAATCTCAGTGTATTTTGTTGTTTAAATATGGTTAAAATCATTCAAAATGAATTCTAGTGAAGTGGACTTACAACAAATTCAATTCAAAGTCAATTCAAGTGAGCTCGACAGAGTTGTACTCAATATGATCAAATTCTGTTGAATTCGACCCTTTTTGTCATAATACAGTGCCTAAATTCCAATTCTTCCTTAAGATCATTAAAACTAACATCCTTTCATTATTGATCACATTTTATTTGAGTATGCTTCATTTTTCAATATTTTTAATGAGTCCAAGGTTTTCAAATTATAAAGCTATTAAATTGAAGCACTAAAAATTAAGGGATTATTTTCATTTTACGAAAAAATTCCTTGTACTTTTCATACAGAATTTGAATACAGCGAAAATTTCTCATGTTTTCAATAATATTTTCAGAATTGGTTGTTTGAAATTATTTTTTTTAAAATCCCCTATTTGGAACTCTAACTTAAAACACCTATATTTTCAGAGTTTGAGTAAATACTCAAAATCCATGAATTCATGGAATCTTAATTGATATCGATTCTAAAATTTCCAATTTTAATTTACATACAGTCTCGAAAATATTTGAACTCTGGACATGTAGCTAGGAAAATCCGAGAGGAAAACACCATAGGATTTGAAGTTCGATCACCGAGATTAGATGATTGAGGGGAATGTTGGACAATATCTCATAATCATGTAATCGTCTGATGTTATACATTTGGATATTGCTAGATGCTAGACTATCTGATAATAACGGTTGAATAAATACGCCCCAAAAAAACCAGTGATACAGTGAACAGAAAAAGAGAAAAATTATAACGCGCAAGTGCTTCGAGCAGTTGTTTAAGAAATAATAGGAATAGAAGTAATATCAACATTCGACGATTCGTTATGGCAGCTTTTGCGTAAATAAGTTTCGATCATGTTAATGGAATACTAATGTAGGTCCTAGAACTTACGTTTTGTGCCAAAAACCTTCAAACCAGTAGCTTTCAGTTCTTAGACTTAAGTTACTAAGAACTTTAAAGATCTGGTTCCATGCTCAAGTTTCTAGTATTATTGTAAATCAGAATGTCATTACTTTTCTTTTATCATAAAGACGTTAAAAATATTCGAAAAATTAATTTGCGAAGAGAAATAACTATTTAAAGGAGCCTTGAGAAAAGTTAGTTTCGTTTTTAAGACGACGTATTAAAAATTTCACGTAGATGGGTCTCTAGATATATAATTTATTTCCATCATTTGTGACGCGATCCGAAGAAAGGGACCTAAGAGGGAAAACGCTGATTTTAGAGGAGAAGGGGAAGAACAGGCGAGAGCTGGACAGGCTTCAGCTGGAACGGCTGTTTTTAAATTGTAATAGCTCGAAAAATACTCGACAAAAAAATTTTCTGTTTACGAATAATTAAAAAGCAACCCTTAATCGATATAAAAAGACCATGATCCTGAAATCGATTTTTTTACTCTTAGGTCCCTTTCTTCTGAGCGCGCCACATTTATTTTTACACGTAGAAAAAGAGAATCTTCTTTGTCTAGTTTAAAGCTGTTTTCCTGGCAATAATAAATATCGCGCGTTAGAATCGACAGCTGAAGAAGTTTGCACTGCAATCGATCATTTAATGTAACTTAAATTCATTCAATTATGTTGCGATCCGAAATTTGATAGCATAAGAAGCAACGATTAAAAATTAAACATCTACGTCACAAAATAAAAAAAAAAATCTTCTGATTCTCTCAAAATCACAGTTGACGGCCGTGAATTAGCTAACAATAAGTTTGTGATAGTGATTCTAGGTATTAAGTCGTAAGCAAATATAGGCTCTAAGAATATAGTTATACGTATAAACAGACTTAACAACACGGTATGTTTTCATCCAGAATCGATCATCATGTATCAAAGGAACTCGATTTGTAAAGTCTAGTGTGGATCCGTTGTTGCCAAAAGGCAGCAATACTTGCATTCGGTGCGTTTATTTTACATTATGTAACATATATAAATAATTACATATATAAAAAATCATATAGCTGTTTATTAAAGAGGCTGATTAAGTTTAGAACTTTCTTATGTATTCGATATTATATTTGATATGACCTAGGTATTATATTACCACCACGATTACTGTTTGTTATAATTATTGTTATACCATACTCAATCTAATGTGAATTTGCCCGCACACTCGCGATTATTCTCGAAAAATGAAGCTTTTTGACACTTCTACTCTAGTTGTATTCCGAAAATGATTTTTTAAATAATCAAAGAAATTATCTAATGTTTTATTCAATCTTGAAGAAATCGTTTGGTTGATCTAAAAGTTGTATCCTTTTGCTAGGTTTTAGTGGAGATTTATAAAACTGGGTTTCCTCCCACGGTATTGTAAAAATATTGTACATTTCAGATTTATATTTTTGTTAGTTACATCAAGAAATATGTGTTATCATCCATTATAAACCATGAAAGAAATGCATTCTAAACCTATTTATAAAACAATAATCAGAGAATGTCGTTAAGTAATAGGAAATTTAATTTATCCGAAAAGTGGTTAAGTGAAATATTACATTATTAATATGTTTCATTGTGAATTCGAGTATTAATGAAAGACGTATTTACGGGTAACATTTCGCAAAACTGTAGAAAGCAAGAAATTGGCCCAAATACACTCCATAAAATTTTAACACTTACTAGAGAGTCAGTTATGACGAATATGAATTTTGTAAATTCTTAATCTATAACAATCTCATTTGTATATTAGTTACAAAAGTATTTGTATTTTTTATCTCCAAAAAACCGGTTATTCCGGAGCTCTGAATATGTTAAATACACAAATACAATGTATACTCGACGTATTATTATATATGCATTACATTTTATCAGCACTAATCGAACAGCGTTGAAATCGTCGAATTTCCACAGGCTCGATAGTTATATTTGTATATTGACTTAAGAAATAAATGCATCCTTTGCATCATGAGATTTAATATAACTTTTTTATTTTCCATCGACTTTTTCAGAATATTTTTAATTTCTGAAACGAAATTCCACGACATTAAAAATTACAATCATCCACTAAGAAAAATAATTAGAAATAAATTACTGAGTTTTTTTTGTCGTTTTTATCAGGGACTGACGATACTCTGCAAAATATAACAAATTTACCAGTAAATAACATCTGAATACATGCATGCATAAGAACGAATATTTTTCTAATCAATTTTAAAAGAATCCAATTTAAGAAAATAAGTTTTTCGATATTTTTGGAATCTTCATAACAGATTCAAAGTTTATTTCTGTACACATTATTATTTTTGACAATGCCGAGAAATTGAAAGCAACCATGCGTTACAGAAATCAGTGAATATTCGATTAACTCTTCATTAACTGGGTGAATAGGAGAAAATTTTTTTTTGGGAGCTTAGAAACTTTCTATAGACAATAATACATTTAAAAAAATCGCTTCGACCCAGGAATCAAAATGAGAACTGCAGCGAATTTTTAAATTTTCAACTTGTTGTTCAAACACTTTCTGAACTTGCGTGAGCTCTTTTAAGATAGAAATGGTCTAGGAGATAATTTCAGTAGACTTTAAAACGTAAATAATACATATTTTGTTTCTCGATGTACTTAAGAAATATATTTTGAGTTTCGAAAGAGCATCATGTCAGGTCTTGTGTGTTGGATAGTGACTATTGTCGAGAAATTGTAGTTCCAGTAAATTCGGCACTCCTCATTCTCAACTTAACTCTATCTCCTTTGGAGAGTCTGGCAGGGTAGGGTCGCGTCCAGCGCCACACGAGTGACAAAGATGGTAGTGAAGCACTCTCAGGGCCGCATTGCGTCTGTAAAAATACTTTGTTCCTGCGTGAATAGGGCAATAAGAGCAATTCGAGACATAAGAGCTCAGGGAGTTTAAGACACGCCCTGCACCTACCGCTGGGAACCTCTTGACGTAACATGCTTCGGTGCAGGCGCGTAGCCAG
>WSXT02124462.1:0-10863 GCA_011762715.2 Neuroterus valhalla | reverse complement strand
ATTATCGAGCGCGAAGCGCGAGATCCTACGGACGCGCGCCCTAGGCACGCTGATACTTGCGAGCGAAGCGAGCTGCGTGCGATGAGAATGTGCCCGCGAAGCGGGCAGATTTTTTCTTGAAAGTTAGTTTTTTTTTGTTATTAGTAATTTTTTTTGACTGAAAATTCAACTCAGTCCAACTGAAAATTTATTCCAATTTTCAGTAAAAAATAATTTATCTGTTTGAAAACTCAATTTCTTCAGTTGAAGATTCTTTGTTTTAATATAAAAATTGTATGCTTGGTTTGAAATTGGCTTTTTAAACTAAAAATGTTACTGTTCCATTTTTGGATGGAAATGATTATTTTTTTAGTTCGAAATTCGACTATCTTGTTGAAAAATTGTATTTTTTCATAGAAAATTATCAATCCTATTTGAAAATTAATCTTCTCGTTTGAATATTCACTTTCATTGCTAAAAATTGAAGTGTTCTCAATAAATATTCATCATTTTATTTGGAAATTCATCTTCTTGGTTGAAAAATGAACTATTTGGTTGGAAATCCGTTTTTTATCGTACATTGATTTTATAAATTTCAACTTAAACCGATCTAATTTTTGCCCAAAAATCATATTTTCTATTCAAAATTTGAGTATTCTTTTCAAAATTGGTTCATTTTGCAATGATTGATCTGTTCTGTTAAAGAATGTTTAGATTGAACGTCATGAATAAAAAGAAATGTTTGCGTTTTGCGACAAATATACATATGTTACTTCTAGTTGATCGAGAAAATTGAAAAACTTGACCATGAATCGTCCTCACAGTGATGACGAATAAGGTTTTTTTATTTTTCGATAACATGCATCAACGTTATAAACAAAGTATAAAAACAAATACATCATTCAGTCACATATTCACAGATTATATTCTGTCTGTATTCAAACTATTTCAATTTAGCCGCTTGAGATGTGTCAGTAAAATAGAATTTTGCAAGATAGTTGTGCCAAAATGAGAATTGTGCCACTACCTATTTTTCATGTATCAAAAGCAGCGTAAATGAACTTATAGCACCAAATATAAGAAAAGTTATAGCACTTTTTATTTTTATTCCTAAAAGCGAAGAAATTAAATGTTTTGTTTGCAATATAAAATCGAAAGAATTTGTCTTTCACTTCATCTAGGAAAAATGTCTTTTTGCGTTTTTTCGATGCGCTATTACGATATGGTTCCCTACTATGAGACCAAATTTTTTTAAAGTATTCAATGCATAAGATTTGAATGTGTAATTTAATTTTTGAATGTATCGAATGAACACAAGATAAAGTGATTTTATCGAATCTCTATGTTAATATTGCAATAGTTTATATATTGCAAATGTTTTTTTTCACGCCATTGATATTTCAGCAAAAAAAAAATCAATTTGTTAATATTTTTATTCTGTCCTCGAAGTTATCTGACTGTTCAGGTGCGGTTAAATCTTCATAAGAAAATTGAGTAAAACTTTTAATATTATTTTTCGTCAAATTATTCTGCTTTTTCGGAGAGCATACTTTGACTTCCTCTTATTTACTCACAATTTGATGGGAGAAAAAACTCCGTTTACATGTTCGTAACTTCAAGTTTAAAGGCCTTCTTAAATAATTTAATGAGGAAGAACTTACTATTAGTAACTGAAGGAAACAGGTGGGTATACATAAAAGACTAAATTTTTCAGAAAATCCTTCATTTTCGTTTGAAAAGAGAATCATCTCCCGACAAAACTAAAAAAATGATAAAATTCTCAGTTACATCTTTATTTTTTTCAGTAAAAAAATATTAACTGTGCAGAATTATAACATTATGTTTTCTTCTCAAGATTTTTAAGGTTCTGTGAAATGGTTCGAATAACTGTAAGATGTACAGAATTTTTTTAATCTTCATTGAAATTCTACTGGAATAGGCAACAAAACTTTCATTATCCAATTTTTCTACAATAAGCACCATTGTCTGTTCCTTGAGCTGATTTTTTCCCCTCGAAATTCGGAGAAAAATCAAATAGTTTGCCAGAAAGGACAATCATCTTATTCGGAATCAGAAATCAGTGTTTTCAACTCCAGAAAAAATTTATCAAAGGCTATAACTCATCATATGCACAGTTTTGTCGCGTTCAATAATGTTGCGGAATATGCTAAATATTACCACAAAATTCTAGCGCATCCTTCAATATTCTTGATTTCTGAGGAATTATAGAACACTACTAATATTGTTCTATTCTAACTACAATGGGCTATTCTAAAGTGGTTCGCATTTAATCATTAAAGTGGAAACAGAAAATTCATTACATTCCCATTAAAAATTAAAAATAAATATTTTGTATATGTAATTTCCCCATTAAGGTATCCCCACCTTTGTCTGCGCATATGACAAAATCACTGATGAGAGTTATATTGTGTTCCAAAACGTTTGAAATAGTTGAAATGTATTTAGATTTTGAAGATTGAAAAAATGAAAACTTTGAAACGAAGGAAAAAAGGTGATGTTTAGCTCAGTTTTTCAAGTTACTTTAAAGCTGATTAAGATAAGATTAAATTTAATAAATATTTTTCCTTTGTTTACATTCATTGTAATCATTAGTATATCATTCTTTAATGTTATAGGAATCCTTCTATTCTCTTAATCGAAATCCGAAAGTACGATGTCCTGATAAACCAAGAACACTTCACCTCAACTCTTCCCACTCAAGTTTTTATACAAATATTAAGCTTGCCTGCCTTCAGAACTTGAAAGTCCAACTTTTAATCGAAAACTTTTCCAATGATTTCTTTTTGTTTGAGAGGTAAGAATGCTTATAATATTGTACGCGGATTTTTTCGTCAAATTCGACAAACCTTCGTATGCAGGGGTTATTTTGGTGAAGCTGCAATGTAAAAGCCAGGATTATACAAGAAAATGCGATGCACGTCGTGATGCTCCTAGAGTGCTTTGAAAAGAAAATCGAATATCGAAGTTTTACCAAGCAGTTGCTGCAGAGATGATTTTGTGTATGAAAGAAATAGGGAAAAAATGTTAAGTAAAGGAGAGTGGTAAGGAACTACTACGCGGTACGAAGGGTTTTGTGATCGAGGAAGATTTGCCAATGGTTCTCTTGTAGAAAAAAGGAGGAAATCGCATTCAGTCTAGAGACAGAGGGAAAAAGAAACGACTCGAGGGTACCGTAAACCCGCGACGGAGGTGCAGTAAAACTTTTATGGCCGTGGCGACCTTTATTTCCATATTGCTCGCTGCCGGAAAGGTAGCGTTTTTTCAGAAGCTAGTAGTTTCAACCAATTTCGTGGAGCTTGTTCTCCGACTGGCGACAAAACCATTGAAATGGGTCGTTGTCTGATTAATCTTCCGGCAAAAAATTCGTCCTCTTTTATTTACACAAGTGTCACGTAATTTCTCTCCAAAGCAGTTCACACTTTTTATTACCAGTTTCGCAGATTAAATACCTGTGCAAATTATAAAGAAAACAAACAGAGAAGCGTCAAACTGCTCACGTAGATTACACTATTAATTATTGAATAAGAGTAACGTCTAATTGAGACTTGAGTACAACTGGCAATATAATTTTAGGTCTCTCATTCTGTGTTGCACATTAAATAGGAATAGGTGGATATTTTTAGAATATTTAATACACAAAGGATGACCTTAATTAATTTGTATTTGGAAAATTTAATTATTGTCCGATGTAAGGGGATAATAATTTTATTCACTTTTAATGAGATGATTCTAATTTTAAAATTCTTCAAACCAAGAATTTGTGAATTACTTGGAATTAATCAAATAAGCTTTCAACTCAAATGCACTAATATTCATTACTTTTTTATTTCTATATCTCTTAAATATATTTAGTTTTATTCAAAAATTCTAAATTTCCGACTCTTACTATATATATTTTTTCAAGCATGTGAGACCACCCTGCAGTAGATAATAAACTTATAACACAAGGTGTTCCACCTCCTGTGTATCAAAGAGCAAAGGCGAGTAGATACAAAAAAAGTAAGACAAAATTTCCAATTTGAAAATGTTGTGCGGTTCATTGTTCGAAAATACAGAGCAACAATGTTCTGTGTATGTGTACCGCTTCACAGTGGGGACGGAATTTTAAAAACCACCTACAGGTCACAAATCTTTACCAAATCAAACAAAATTCAGTCAAAAATGTTTGTGATTTAAGTTCAAAGAGACTGTCGAAGACGATTTTTCAAAAATAATTTGTTTGAACTTTTTCAGACAAAATATGGCGTGATTAAAAGATTTCGGGTCATGAACTAAATAAACCATATGAAATTTAAGGAGTTCAAAGCATTGTTGATGTTGAATTATTATTTTTGCGAAATGAATTTGCTTAAACAATTTTTTTCGATAAATTATTGCTTATTTTGATTTCTTTGCAAGATAAATTCTAAAATCTAATTTTACTGGTAAAATCATGTCTGAAGCATTATGAATTTTATATTTAAAATACAATTTGTTACAACCATATGACTAAATAATAAAATTTGCATAACCTATAAAAATCTTAATAAGGCTCTAAACGTCCACAAGAAAATGAATAATAATACAAATGCAACATATGTTTACTGAAGGATTTTTCGTACGCAAATTTGAAGTTTGCCATTTGTTTTGTAAAAAAAAATTTGTTGAAACGAATTATTATTTTTAGATTACTCTGGATTCATAACCAATTGTATTTTAATAAGAACTATTTTTGAATCTAATCGTGTATAGACAAATGTGTTCTTAGTATTGATTGAGTTGTTTTAAATTAATCTGCTTGAACAAATGAATTATTCGAAAAGTTTATGGATTTGATAGTTCGGTTATTTATGTGTCACTTCTTGTGTAAATGTTTCTTTTATTTTATATTACATCTTTCAAAGATACTATTTATCTTTAATTTTTTTTTCGTGATTTTTCCGTTCAATATTTCTTTTCCTTCTAATTATTTTATCAACTCTTATACTTGAAACTCATAAATTAGGAGCTTCAAACTCAGAATCATTCTTTCCTTATTCTTCAATCAATATATCTTTTATTTTGTCATATGATTGTAACAGATTGCATTTTAAATATAAAATATATTACTTCGAACATGATTTGTCCAGTAAAATTAGATTTTAGAATTTATTTCGCAAAACTAATTTTAGAAACTAATTTTGAAATTTTGGAAAATTCGGCTTCTTCAGTCTCTTATAAATTCAATCACAAACATTCCTAGATGAATTTTGTTCAAGTTGATCAAAATTTGCGACCTGTTGGTGGTTTTGAACGAAATAATAAAGTAATTGATGAGATGGAACTATTTTTCGCGATTGATGGTACTGATGATCAATGTTTACGATACTATTTCTCCTTTAAAATATTTTTTAATTCATCGAACAAGTGAAATAACAACAACAACAACCTTCAAAATCTCTCCAAGCCACTTTGAATGGAATAATTCTGATGTGCCTGCATGTAAAATTCATCCGTAGTTGTTCTAACAAGATGATTCGAAAGTGTCTTCTTGCGAAGGAGCCATGCAATTTTTTGAAAAATAACCTCAAGGTCACTTTTTATAAAATCCTATGTTATATTCTCATCCCCCGATAATATCTCACAACCCCTAAAATCCAGCCTTCGTTGTTTACATAGAACAATTCCTAAACCTCTTTGGATCTAACAGCTACATAATTTTTAAATTGAGAATGATCACGCTAGTCATTTTCAGAAAACTCCATCTCATGTTCTCAACCACACAATAATATTTGGCAACTTATAAAATTCACCCATAGTGGTTCTAACGAAGCGATTCCACCGTGTCTCCAAAAAAAAGGTTTTAAAATTGAGAATCATCACTCAAGTCACCAATAACTAAGAATAGATTTTAGGCATTTGCGAATATTATTGTGAGATGTAGAATGGAATTTTCCTTAAGGAGACCTGGTGGAGATTTCCAGATAATAAATTGAATGGTTGTTTAACTTGGAGGAACTTTGGAATTATTTCGTTGAAACAACCACGAGTTGATTCAAGGTGTTGTGACATGTGTGATTATTTTCGATAATAAAATTTAATGGCTGTTTTACTTCGTGACGTCGGGAATCGTTTTGTTGAAACAACTTGGCATGGGGTTAAAATGTTGTCAGATATCAACAAGAGGTAAAAGATGTAACATACAGTTTACTAAAAATGACCTGTTCCATTATTTTCAAATTAACAATTTTGTTGCTGTTCTACTTGGAGAACCTTTCGAATCGTTCCGTTAAAACAGCCATGGATTTGAAGCATGGTCGAATATCATTGTAAGGTTGAAAACATAGAATGGAGTTTTTTGAAGGTGACCTGCGTTATTAGGTTCGATTAGAAAAATATAGACTGTTTTATGCGTAGGCATATTTGGGTTATTTTGTTGAAATTGTTGGGGGTGGTTTTTGAAAGAAATACTATAGTGAATGATTTTGATTTGAAGGAATGCAAAGCCTTTAGAATTAAAAAATCTCGGGACAAGAAGCATTCAAAATTTTAAAATTTGAAATTTAAGGACATGAAAATGGAGAGGAGATTTATTTTGATGCGTTGAAAGTTCAAAACATAATCAGCATGAAATAACGTTTTAATTCCAAATGTTTGGATTCGTTAGTTACAATCTAAAACATCGGAAATCAAACACTTTTCTCTTAGAATTTCTCAGGATTGTTTGATATTGATATTGATTGAATATCATATGATTAAAAATCAGGTTTCCGAATTTTTAAAACATTTTTTGAATTTCACTTCTTAACTACCTGACAAACTAATTACTGAAGCAAGGAGTCAGCTTTCGATTTCCCTATAAGTTAAATGAATCCAACTGTTTATTATGCAAATGTAACTCATTTAGGTCTAGAGCGTACATTTGTAGAATTATAAAAATAGGGCAAGTGGGTCAGACTTCAAAAGTACGGAAATGTTATATTCAAGATATCATAATAAATAAAATCTCAAAATAAATAGATTTTTGGATTGAAAAACTTGAACTCTTCGCGAATGTGTCAAAGACCTGTAGCATCAGACTTCAGAAATAATTTGAACTCCTGAAATAAATGATTTTTTATCATATATAAATCATTCGCAAGAGCTCTCGGAAGGGAATCGGATTCGGGCATTGATTCACGGAATTGAATACATCCATCATTTATAAAAGTGGATAGGATGTTTTACTCTTAGTTATACAGAAACTCCAAAACTTCGCCAAAAGAAAGTAAGATAAAAGAAAATTCGTCGTCCAGATTCTCACTTCTTGGGTCGTTTGTGAGTCCACTGACAAACTTTGCTTTACCTCGCGTTGAAAACCTCGTAGATAATCCTGGATGATCTCTCGCCATCCATGTTGTTTCCTTTAAGCTGCAAGACTGGACCTTCTGCCATCTAGTAGCTAAAATGTCGTAGAAAGTTCTGGTTTTATTCTACCTCTCTCAGGCAAAAAGGTCTTTTACGACGCATGCTCCCCTATTTAAGAGAGCCACTAACTTTTCCCTGATATCGCTGAGTTGGTTTTGCTTTTAACCCTTTGGAATTGTTACTTGAACTATTACTTCAAAATTGAGTGAAAGGTTTTATACAGTGCTTGTAATATAGAGATTCCCTACATAAACAGGAAGTGCGCTCTGGTTGAAGAGCTGAACAAAATTCTTGATGGTATTCTGTTATAAGAACAAGGACGCAGCAGCATTCATTTCCATGTCTGACCTGATTCGGGCTTTACTACTTGAACAATTACATAAGAAATAAGTCCTGATAATAAAATTAGAGCTTACTGACAATTAGTTGATATGCTGTAATATCAGGGTGGCGACTTGACCGGGAAACCGAAAAATGACAGGGAATTTTATTGACCGTGGCAAAACCGGGAAATGACCGGGAATCCATATGAAATCCGGGAATTCACTGAACTTAACCTGAACAAATAAAAATTTTACCGGGAAAATACGAGAAATGACCGCTTTCTTTCTATGAATAGGAAAGAGATCTTATCACTTGATTTGAAGCATGTAAATTTCCTTTAATCTTATCCTGGGATTTTTTAAATTCGCAAAAGCTTTTCCTTAAAACTTATGAGAAAAACCTTTTGCGAATTTGTTGTTCTGTGAGATTCTTTTCGTTTATAATTATCTAGCTTATAATTTTAAAATTATAATTCGGGTTAAGAAGATAGTAAATGGAAAAAAATCGCTCTTCCAATTCAAAATTCGTCACAATTCGAAAGTCCCTCCTTCCTAATTTTGAATGAAGTAAATACTTCAAAACATTCTTATAGAAGCAGTATTTTGAAGAAGGTATGTTTCCAAATTATAATAGGAAACTTTTTTGAATTTTTAATTACGAATTCATCATTTCGAAGTTGAATGATCAACTACTCAATTAAAATTCAAACTTTTTTTTTGAAAACTAATTTTTTTCTTCTGAATTGCATTATTCAATTTGAAATTCAGCTCTGGTTGAAAATGTAACTAGTTCTTAGAAATCAATTGATCTTTTTGCGGTGAAAATTGAGGTATTTAGTGGAATATGGATTTCTGTACTATGAAGAAAATTCGCCTTTTTTGTAGGAAATTAATCTTTCTGGTTAAAAATCCATCTCTTTCGCATGAAATACATTCATTACAGTTGAAAATTCATTATTTCACCTGAAAATTCACCAGTTTGGTTGAAAATTAATTTCTTCAACTGAAAATTTGATTGTTTCGTCTTAAGCGGAAAATTGATCTTTTCTAGTTAAAAATTTAACAATTTAAATGAAAATTTGTTATTGAATTGAAAATCCAATAGTTTCGTTGGAAATTCACTTATTTTTGAAAAATCGATATTTTGGAAGAAATTGATCTTTTTCTTCAAAAGTGAATTCTCTTTAATTGTTTACAAATTCTTCATTACGCTCAACAATTAAAGTTAAATAGTTAAATATTCATTATTTTAGTCCGAACCCATCTAGTTAAAAACTCTTATGTTCGATTAAAAATTAATTTTTGAAGCCCAAAACTTCATTATTTCACTTTTTGGTTGGGAATGATAACTTTTATAGTTTAAAATTCAACCATTTTGTTGCAAAACTGTATTTTTTGGTTGGAAATAATTTTTGGTAAAACATTCAATTATTCTACTTGAAGATTAATTTTTTCAGTTAAAAATTGGTCTTTTTGGCTTGAAATTCAACTGCTACAGTTAAACATTTGGATTTTTGTTTGAAAATTTACCATTGTGTTTAAAAATGTAAGAATTTGTTTAATTGTTTGTTTTTTTTTTGTTAAAAGTTAGCTTTTATTGTTATAAGTAATTTGTTTGACTGAAACTTTAACAAAATTTTTTTTAATTTGAAAATTTAAGCATTCGAATTTTGGTTGACAATTTATCATGTTTTGTAAAAATTGATGTGAAAATTCACCTTGATGGTTGAAAATTGATGTGCTCTCGTTAAATATTTAGAACTTTAGTTGTAAATTCATCTTCTTCGTTTGAAATTTAACTGTTCCAGTTGAAGATTCATCATGAATTTTGTTTTATGTATGTTTTTGTTTTGTTCTGTTATCGTAAATTGATTTTTTTTAGTTGTATGTTTAATGGTTCAAATTTTTGTTAAAAAAAAAAAATTTATTTCGTGGAGAGTATTTTTTTCAAAATTAATTTATTTTGCAATGTTAAATCGGTTGTAGCAAACGATGTTCACAATGAACATCATACATGGAAATAAATGTTTGCGATTCGTGACAAATATGAATGTGTTACTTTTAGTTGACCAGGAAATTGGTAAAAATTGACTATTGAATAATGCAAGAATACTTCACATTTTTTTAGAATGCTTCTTACAAAACTGAACGTTTATATCGAAAAGTATTGGTTAAGATAATAATTTTCGCAATATTTAAATTACAAGATACTCTATTTCTTCACTCATATCAATTCTCATGAAAATTGATCTTAGCTATTCTGAGATGATGTGGAACTGTTGTGTCTGGCATAGCTTGACTCGTACTACTTAAACTCTGCTTGATAAAATAGTAAATGTCTAGTTCTACACGATGTATGTTCATTAGGGTGGTCCAAAAAAATTTTTTCCGAATTTTTATGCAAAACGCTCGGAAATTTGTTCGAATCAACAAAAAAATAAATGCATATTTTTTGTTTTGAAAAAAAAAATATTTAGAGGTGCCGCAAGCCCCGTGAAGTTTAAGATGTATTTCCCATAAGAAAAAGAGACATTCTTGTAAATTTTATTCAGAAATCTCAATATTGGATGAATCGAGTTCGAAATGCCCCATTTCTCTTCACAGTGGGTCACAGAATGCGAATAAAATATTACTTTTCAAATATCAGCCCCATAAGTCTGTTTTATAGAGTCCCAAAAAACCCCCATAAGTTAAAAAATGGGGTGGCCCGAGTTTTTGGCTCTAATTATGATTTTGTTGCGGTTTTTTAAACGCAGATTATTTCAAATAAATGAAATACTACTTTATACTGATAATTAGATATTTATTCAAATTGTTTAAAGAATTTATTATTGTTTCTATCAACTTTCTCTTAGAAAAGGGTGAGAAAGTTAAGGTTTTTTTCTGAATTTTTCAACTTATTTCCAACGTTTCAGTTAGAGCGAGCTAGAAATCAATTAAAGTTGACAAAAAAAATTGTTGAAACAATTTGTTTTTATTCATAACAATATTTTCTTAGAATAATGCTACAAAGTTGCGGTTTTTTCTGAAATTTATAATTTTTTGTCCACTTTTCACTTGGAGTGGGTGATATTTAATTTGAATTACCAAAAAAAATGGTTTAAACAAATTGTGAATGTTTATAGCTATCTTTTTCTAGATTAATACTACATAGTTGCGGTTTTTTCCAAAAATT
>WSXT02124451.1:0-10863 GCA_011762715.2 Neuroterus valhalla | reverse complement strand
TGTTTGCTACGTTTGCTACCGCGCCACCATCTTGAATCACGTGAGCTCATTTTCAGGCAGCTGATAGCTGAAAAAAGAGGGGCGCATGCGCAATAGTACTGCCTCAAAAAGTGCCATTTTTACACTCGAAACACGGACTAACAAACGCGAATTTTTATTGTTTGAGAGGCAAAAAAAGTTTTTTTTACCAATAGCCTTTAATTTCATGTCATAGAGAATGTTTTGCAGTTTTTAAAACCTTACTTCTATTTCCTGTGTGATCATCTGTTTCCGAGTAATTGGTTGTCAAATTTAAAATTGACTTTTCTGCTTTGATCAACGAATACTCTGCATCAAATCATTGTACGGAGCTCAGTAAGAGCTTAATTTAAAGATGATAAATTTCTCTAAGAAAAAATTACCGGTCGCATGACAAAAAGAAATTTTTTTTCGAAGCCCACAGATCATTTCAAATACGAGCAAAAATTTTGAAAATTTTTATTTGTTAGTTTTTGGATGATTACTTCAAAATCGCCAACGCCGAAAAGTTGTACAGTCTAGATCTGAAAAGAAGACACTTGGAATTACAATTTCCTATTTTTTGTATCTACCGCATTACCATTTTTTTCCAAGTTGACGCATGTTGAAAATCCCCAAAAAAGTTTTTTTTGATATCCCTTAATTTTCGGAGTTGTGTATTTGGTTTCGAATCCAACAAAGTGGTAACGTTGTTTATAGACGACGCCGCTAGTGAGAGTATTTACAAGTGGCTACAAAAAAGTCTGGTAGTCAGTGTCATATTTGATTAAAATAATCATGTAAAGAGAAATCGGAGGAAAGGAGAAAATATAAAAGAGATTGAGGTCTCGGATCCACCCTTCAGATTTCGATTTAACTTTCGATGATCTTCTGGAGTGGAATTCAAGTTGGTAGCAAGCACATACTGCTTTGTTTATTGCAGAGTCATCTCTTTGCTACAGGTAACCAAAAAAGAGAATCTCAAACCAAAACGGATCGCTGGCTTCAAGTCCAACCGCGTGCTATAACAACTCAACGTCTTCTCACTATAATTGCCTCAGCAATCGTGCCATGAAAATCATCTCGTCACGATGTGAGATATCGAAAATAAATAGGAAGTACTTCACTAGAAGCCTTTGCATACACTAAAAAAAGAAAAGGATTTTGAAATGAAAAAAGAAAGAATTTGATTCAAAGAAATGATCGCATTGAAGGCGGCCAATCGCGTATTACGTCCAATCGTGTATTTCATACATCCGAAGAGATAATTCTATCCGAAACAAAAATTCTTCAATGTGTTATCCAGTCTACTCATTATCCTCAGGTGATGATTCACAGAGGATGATGAGCAGACAGAAAACCAGCATGAAGAATATGAGTGTTAAGATCAACGCGAACGAAACAAAAGTCATTGTATTTGAGAGAAATGGTGAAAAAACAGTATGCAACTCTGCCTTAAATGATGAAAGGATAGAACAACATGATAAGTTCCGTGTAT
Organism: Neuroterus valhalla; assembly: GCA_011762715.2. Taxonomy (NCBI): domain Eukaryota; kingdom Metazoa; phylum Arthropoda; class Insecta; order Hymenoptera; family Cynipidae; genus Neuroterus; species Neuroterus valhalla. The sequence goes on along the minus strand of WSXT02124451.1, from coordinate 9,368 downwards.
TTTGGAAGTTTATTTACCGCTAAAGAAAAGATAGATGCGGAGATCTAAGACATATAAATTAGGGACATACGATTATCGGCAGTGTAGGAGCTATCACCGGAAGCAAAAAGGTGACGAATGGAGCTGAAATTGCGATTTACAATTCCGTTCTTGCACCTACCATGCGGCAAAGTAGCTTGACCTGAACGTATATCAAAAAGAGGATAGGTTCTAAACAAATATGGAGTAGAAAAAACATTGTTTGACAGGAGTAAGAAAGTGTGCTAAGATGGTTTAGTCATTATAAGAGATGATGATTTCTGGATTGACCTGAAAGTTTCCCCTTTCTCCATCTCCTTCACATCACTTACTCAAACTTTTCTTATAATTTTTTCGATCACTTTGTGTAGAACAAGACTAGGTTCGAACGAGTCCCGCTTGCTCAAAAAGGAATTTTCCTTAATGTTATAATAATAATGAAATGAACATTATACGCAGCGTCAAATTGATTTCCACTTGGGAAAGACCTTACCAAAAAAATAGTTAACTTCTGAACCAAAAAGGATTTTCAACCAATCAGTTGTATTTTAAACCAGAAAAGATTCATTTTAAAACAAGGAGGCGAATTTTTAACAAAAGAGTGAGCATTTTAAACAAGGAAGATTATTTACTCAACAAAGAACAAACATTTCATACAAAATATTGAATTTTCAAGCTAGAAAGACGAATTTGCTATAAATTGAGAATTTTACCCAAAAAACATTCATGTTTAATCAAAAAGACCTATTTTGTCCCAAAAAAGATGAATTTTAAATTAAATATTTGAATTTGAACTTGAAGAGATAATTTTTCAACCTCCAATAAGTTGCTTGAGTTCTCAGTTAAAAACATCGACTTAAAAAAAAAAGTCACAAAAAGTATTTAGATTTTTAACTACAAAATAATGGAATAGTTAACTACCAACCTTAATAATGAATATTCACCAAAAAAACGTAAAATATAATAGTTAACATTTAAACCCAAAAAAAAAAGATTTTTTGCTGAAAAAGATTCATTTTTCGATAAAAAAAATAAATAAATTTGGAATTGAAATGATGCATATCCGAAAAAATGGAGTTTCAACAATATATTTCTATTTCCAATCAAGTGATTGAGCTTTTGACCAGAAAAGATAAATTCTCAAAAAAATGTTATAGTCAAATTTTCATGAAAAAAAAATTCTCATTCCGTACGTAAAACAGTTTACTTCAATGCTAAAGAATGAACTTTCGACAAAGTCGTTGAATTCTCAACTATAACTATCTTTTTAAACGACAAAGTTAAATTCTCAATGAAAAATTCATAACTATTATTTCAACTGAGGAGGGTTTTAATTATCATTTAAAAACATTTGTAGTTACCAAAAAGACGAGTTTTAAACAAAAAAATTGAATCCTCAACCAGAACTGAATGATTTTCAACTGTAATGGATGATTTTTTACAAAAACTTTTGAACGTTTAACCAGAAGAGATACATTTTTAACAAAATACATGAAGTCTCAACTACATATTCGAACTTTTGACCGAGAAGAGGTTCATTTTGAACGTTAACGGGAATAATGGAATTCCACCTAAAAATTTCTTTTTTCCATTATACCTCAATCGAAAATTCAAATTTCGATGCTTGTGATGCTTGCAAAAATGATTTTTTTGTTGTTGAAAATCAAGTTTTTTACCCTAGAGAGAAAAGTGACAGACATTTTTGAGAAGATTCCATAACAACTTTTTCAAAATTTCGTCTCAAAATTAGAACTCGAAACGATTTTAACGATGAAAATGCTAACAAGCCGACGGAGACAACGATGATGACAATGACAACAAACACGACGATGATGACAATGACGACTATAACGACAATGGGTATAATAACGACGGAGACAACGATAACGACGATGATGACAATGACGATAAGGACGACAATAACGACGATAATGACAATGGCAATGAGGACAACGATGGTAACACTAACGACGGAGACAACGATGACGATGCTGGTAACAAAGACGACGGAGAAAATGATAACGATGTTGGTAACGATAACAATGTTGGTAACAATGACGACGATAACAACGATGATTACAATGACGACAAAGACGACGATGGTAACACTGACGACGGAGACAACGATAACGACGATGGCAACAATGATGACGATGACGACGATGATGACAATGACGATAAGGACGACGATCACGACGACGATAACGACGATGATGACAATGACGACGATGCTAACACTGCCAACGGAGACAACGATAACGATGCTGATAACAATGACGACGGAGACAACGATAACGACGATGGCAACAATGACGACGATAACGACGATGATGACAATGACGACAAAGTCGATAATAACAATGAAGACGGAGACAACGATAACGAGGATGGTAGCAATGACGACGGGGACAACGATAGCGATGGTGATGACAATGACGACGGAGACAAAAATAGCGACGATGATGACAATGATGACAAAGACGATGGTAAAAATGATAACGGAGACAACGATGGTAACAATGGTGATGGTAACGATGAAGACAAAGACAACGATGACGACGGTACGGTCGAGAGTTGAATAAAATACTATTATGTAACATAGGACGAAAGCGGATTTCAAACCCCTACTGCCTCCAGTCGGATTTACATTTGAAACGCTCGCATCCACCTGAAAATTTGGTCAAGGGAGTACAAGACTGCAGAAAATCAAAACTCCCGAGGGCAGTCGATTACCGACAGGCGAGTTTGGATGCAGACATTCGATAGCATCGGATGTCTACACTCATCCTTGGCGTCAAATCTCTCGCTCGATCGTGATTTAACATAATGGAAACACGACTAAGCGAGAATCCCGAACGGTTACCCACCCGGTTTGGTAGAAAATTTAACTGTTTTTTTTCCAGTTTTATTTTAAATTCGTCTTTTTTGGTTGAAGTAGACTTTCTTCATCAAGAATGTATATATGTTTTGATTAAAATACGGACTGTTACATTCTTCGTTGAGAATCAATATTTTTCATTAAAATTTCAACGACCTGGTCAAAAGTTGAACTCCTTTTTTGATGAGAAAAAAACGTATTTTTTGTCGGAAGATTGTTTTTTTAAATAGAAAATTCGTCTTATGGATTGAGAATTCCACAATTTGGTAGAACTTTTTTGTTAAATAATAATTCAAAGATGCAACTGTTTTCTAGAGATTTTGCCTTTCTAAATGCTTGGTTGAAACCTAATCTGTTTTGGTTGACGAATTAATTGACTGTTAAAAGTTCCTTATTCTTGAGTGAATCAAACTGTTTTTATTTTAGAATAATTATCTGATTTGGTTAAAATATCGACTGTTACATTTTTCATTGAGAATTAATCTTTTTCCACTAAAATTTCGTTGGACATCTTTATTCAAAATTCATCTCTTTTGAAAAAAAAATTGTCTTCCTTCTAGGGTATTCGTCTTTTTGGATACAACAATTTTTTTTCAATTCTTCTTCATAGGTTGGAGGAACTAAAATAAATAATAAATTACCATTTCTAGGCTCTTTCTCGACATCCTAAGACTTTTCCAGGTTTTTTAAGGTTGTTTTTCTGAAATTTCAGGACTTTCTCAGATTTTCCAGGCTCTATGGCAACCCTGAAAAATTGATATTTCAACTGAAACCGAACTGAAAACCGAATTCATTCCAACCAAAAGGCTGAATTTTCAACTCAGAAAATCAATTTCATGACAAAAAAAAAGAGAAAAAACGAATCTTCAGTAGATAAAAATTTCTTACATAAAGTGGTTGCATTACCAACGTAATATGTATCCTGTGATATTATAAATAAAACAGATTTAAAATTCTGAAAAAAAACAGTTAAATTCAACCAAAGAATAATGAAAAGAGCATCAAGAACTGTTGATTTTCATTCGTATTCTTCATTTAAATATTAAAAAAAATCGATTATTTTTCTACACGACACTCGTAATTTAAACGAAAAAGGATTTGAAAATACTTCTAAAAGAGATAATCTTTAAACCATAAAGAATGAGTTTCGCAGAAAACAGTTGCATTTTTCAGTAAAAAAGGGAGACTTTTGAACTCAATCATTAAAATTTTAATCTTAAAAATTTAGAAATCTACTTCCATAGAATAAGTGTAAACAATTTTTTACAATATCTTCACCCTATAAAGGAATGTGAAATCCAATTAAAATCAACAGTAAATAATTCTTTCTGCTTTAAATCTCTCTCCAAACAATATTCGTTTCTACTTTCTACGAACAAGTTCGAAAAGGTTTCACTTTTTTTAATTTCGAGAAGAATGCAATTTCTGAATCGCACTTTCTTCATTGTAATTTAAATAAAGAACGGTTTAAATTTTTGGACCGGGTCATAAAAGTTTGGCTATAAAGTGACAGGCGTCACTAAAAGCATGACCAAAACTCGACTCACGCAGTCGTTGTAACTTATTATTGGAGAAACTCTAATCATTACTTTTCTCGCCCTTGGGCTCAATTCACACTGCAATTAAAAAAGGTATTGAATGTTTAATAAATGAAGAAGTTGATCATTAAAGAAAAAAGGAATGCCCCTTAAAAAACCATGTCACACTGAAGAGAGGGGGAATAGAAGTTTCTATTTTCGTAACTCAATAATTGAATTTCAAACTGAGATAATAGATTTTCTACTGAAACGACCAATTTTGGAGAATATTTCCAATTATGTTATTATGAATAGAAAGATCAACAAAGTAGTACTATATCATATTCAACCACAGAGCTAAATCTTTAATCAAGAAGATTCATTTTCTATTAAAAGGACCAATTTTCAAGACCAGAAATGAATTTTTGACCGAAGAAGATGAATTCGATAGTATAATCTGATTTATAACAAAATAATTAAACTTTAAACAAAATGGATGAATTTTGAACTACACAGCTGAATTCATAACTCAATAGTTTTTCCAACCAAGAAGATTAATTATCTAAAAAAAAAAAAAAACAATTTTAGAAAGTACAGTTGAATTTTTGCGAAAAAGAGATGACTTCAAGGAAATAATCTGATTTTTAACAAAATAAATCAGCTTTGAATAAAATAGATGCATTTTTAACTACACAACTTAATTTATAACCCAATACTTTGATTTTCAACCAAAAAGATCAATTTTTAACCAAAAGGACCAATTTCGAAAAACACAGTCGAATTTTTTAAGAAAAAAGATGAACAAAAGAGTATCCTATGAAATTCAATAGAAAACGCTTCAAATTCCTAGTTTTTTCGAAAACAAAGATTGCATCCGAACAAGATGAATATTTACAACAGAGCTGAATTTCCAACCAACAAGAATAATTTTCAATTACAAGGACCAATTTTGAAGAACAAAAAGTTGAATTTTCGACCCAAAAAGATGACTTCAATGAAATGATTTGATTTTCAACAAAATGACTGAACACAATAATTCGATTTACATTACTCAATAGTTGAAATTCCAACCAAGATAATAAATTTTCTAGTATAACGAAAAATTTTGAAAAAAGCATCCAAATTCTTGGACAAAAAGATGAACAGAGTAGTACTACATAAACTTCAATATGAAACGCTTAGGATTCCCAATTTTTCGGAAAAAGTTGTTGCATTTGAATAAAAAAAAAGTTAATTTGTAACTACAGAGCTAAATCTTCAACCAAGAAGAATAATTTTCTATTAAAAGGACCAATTTCAATAAACTAAAAGTTGAATTTTCGACTGTAAAAGATGTCTTCAATGGAATAATTTGATTTTCAAAAAAATTATTGAACAAAAAAATTCTTTCCATAACTCAATAGTTGAATTTCCAATCAAGAAGCATAATTTTTACCCAAAAGGATGAATTTCGAAAATCGCACAGTCAAATTTTTTACCAAAAAAAATGAACAGAAGAGTACTATATAAAATTCAATAGGACGCGCTTTGAATTCCCAATTTTTCGAAAAAATATGTGAATTTGAACAAAAAACATTATTTCTCAACTATAGAGCTAAATCTTCAAATAAAAAGATAAATTATCTATCGGGAAGATAATCAAAGATGTCTTCAATAAAATAATTTGATTTCTCATATAATTATTGAACAACGAAAATTTCTTTCTATAACTCGATAAATGAGTTTCCAACCAGGAAGATTATTTTTTAACCATAAGGACCAATTTCGAAAAACACGGTCAAATTTTTTACCAAAAAAAATCAACAAAAGAATACTATATGAAATTCAATAGGAAACGCTTTGATCGAAAATTCGACTACTTGATCGAAATTTGAACTATGCTGTTCAACATTGATTCTAATCGTTGGAGATTAAAAAATCGTGTACAAAAATTGTTCGTTCTTTGAAAGAAAAACATTTTTTTTAACATTGAAAATTCAGGTTGAAGATGAGACCATGTGGTTGAAATTTTTTTATCAGAAATTCGTTTTTTTTTTGCTTGACTTGACTGTTAATTTATTTTAGGTTTAAAAATTTTCTTGATTGAAATATCATTTATTATACTTTTTTCGTTTGGAAATGGATGCTTCAAATCAAAATTCAATAAATTGGTGGAAGTTGAACTTTTCAGTAAGAAAATTCATTTATTCCTTTCAAGATATGTCCCTTCAATGGAAAATCAAACTTTTCTGTTAAAAATTGAACATTTTGTTGAAAATTTATTTTCATGTTGAAAAATTTGAATATTTTGTTGAATATTTTTCTTCTTGAATAAAATATTGATTCTTTTTGCTTGGAAATTTCTTTTATTGAAATTCAAAGTTCTTTCTATTGGATTGATAAACCCAGCCATTCTTCAGAAAAATTCGTCTTTTGGGCTCGAAAGTTCAACTATTTTATTGTATATGAAACTTTATGGTATAAAATGATTTTTTTTCTTCAAAAGCAAACTATTTGGTTGTAAATTAATCTTTCTTTGATAAAAATATATATTTTTGGATTGGAATGATAAAATGTTTTGTAAAAAATTTGTCTCCCTTGGTCTACTTCAACTGTTTTTTATTGAAAATTGTAAATAATTTTTCTTGAAATATCCGCTAGTAAATTTTTGGTCAGAAATTCATATTTTTTTGTTCCACTTGACTATTTTTTATTTGAATTCCAAAAATTTCGACGCTTCAAATTTAAAATTCAATAACTTGGTAAAAAGTTGACTTTCCAGTAAGAAAATTGATTTATTCCTTTTAAGATCTTTTATATCATTGGAAAATCGAACTTGTCTGATGAAAATTTAATGAATCTGTTAAAAAATTAACACTTTCGTTGGAAATTTATTTTTAAGTTGAAAAATTTGACGTATTTTTGGTTGGAAATTCAACTTTTTTGTAGATTTGTTCGTTAGAAAATTAAACTAATTGGTTGAAAATTAATTTTTTCTGTCCAAGAATCGTATTTTTGTTAAAAATTCAACTGTTATGTGGATACGCAGTGTATAGTTTTGGTTCAAAATTTCAAGAATTCGTTAAAAAATGAAACTAATTGGTTAATAATCAACTTTTTTTTTCAAAAAATCGTATTTTCGGATGAAAGTTGAACTATTTTGTAAATAGTTCGTAGTTTTTGTTTTGAATTTTCAACAGTTCACTGGAAATTAGATCATTTTGTTGAAAATTCAACTTTTCTGTTGGAGAATAATCTTTTCCAACCAAGAATTCAACTGCATTTTTGCAAATTAGTCTTTTTTTTTGTTTGAAATTCATTTTATCAAAATTAGAAGTTATTCCTATTGGATTAAAATTCAGCTATCCTCCAAGAAGATTCGTCTTTTCACCTCAAAAGTTCAACTATAATTAACGAAATTATAATGACATAATTTTTTTGGATCAAGATTGATATTTCCGGGTTTGGAATTCAATTATTACACGGAACATTTATTTTTTAAATCCTAAAAAGTCTACCATTTCTTTGAAATTTTCATAACATCCTGTGAAAAATTAAACAAAATTGTAAAAAATGTGATATAGTTTTTATATGGCCCCCTAACCCCTCCCCTCATCAGGCAATGACTTGTATCCTTAATGATGCAAGGTGTTTACTCCAAGTGTTCTTGAGATTACTTCTCCTAATTAGAAAAGAGAAACCCTGGAAAACAAATAAAAAAGGAACCAGGACAAATCAAGTCAAACCTCAACAACACACATCGAACTAAGGCAATCAATAGATCCTATCTATCAAAAAAAGTAAAGATCAGTATCAGAAAAGGTCATCGACTACTACACAAGAACAGACAAGGAAATTGAGTAATCTTACGTAACAGACATAAAAAGGTAACAAGCCGTGAAGGGATTTCATGTTTTAAAAGACAGATAGTTTTTACAAATTAGGAAAAAAAAAAAATTTTGTAACAGAGCATTGAGTTCCAGCCATCATTCGACTCGCGAGATCATCATGATCTGTTTCTTCAGATAATTTGCCGAAAGTAACGTGAAGCTCAATTTTTAATCCGTGAAGATAAATGTTTATACGGACAAAAAATCTTTTTTACCAAACAGTAAATTGTTGTTCATATATTTTTATATTTTATTACATAAGTAACGAAAAGTTTACTCTTACCCATGAAAGATGAATTCGTAACTCAGAAAGATGTCTTCTCTATCATAAGAGATGGATATTTTTTAATTTGGAAAACAAGTTTTCAACAAGAATGTTGATTTTAACATAATAGTTGAATTTTTAACAAAAGAATTATTATTTCATGAATCTAGAATTTCCAACAAACCACTTTCATTTTGGACCAAATATTTAAATAAATAATGGAAAACATAATTATTGAATTTTCAACCAAAGAGTTGGATTTTGGAACAATCCCAAACTAAACAGATGAATTTTTAACTAGAAAGAAATTTCTCAGGGGCAGATGATTTTTCAACATGAAAAAGAATTTTAGACCACAAGAGGAGAATTTGTAACTCAAAGAGAAAAAAAAACAAGTTTTTGACCAAACAGTTTCATTTTTGAGAAAAAAAAAGACTTTGATGAAATAGTTGATCGTGCAAGATCGATACAAGATCGTGCATACAACTTTTTGAATTTTCTCAAAAAATCGAAAATTCCAACTTTGATCGCACAAAAAATAAGGAAAAATAATCTGTGAACTTGATAACTATCGAAAGAATGATCATATTCGATCGTGTTTTGGCAACCATTTTGAGGGACCAAAAATACAAGTGGCCTTCGTTAAACAGCTATTTTTGGATTAAAAATAGAAGAGGGGGACCATTTTGAACATTTTTTTTTTAATTTTTCTTCTAAGATCAAAAATTGTATGTACTATTCCTCATAGTAGGTAAAAAGTGAATGAAAAAAAGAAAGATTCATTTTTTGGTCAAACTATGCAAGGTGCGAAAAAATGTTAA
>WSXT02124440.1:0-10864 GCA_011762715.2 Neuroterus valhalla | reverse complement strand
GATAACGTGGGGGGGGGGGGGGGTTACAACAATGGTTGAATTCCGAAAACAATAGATTTGAAATGATTGATATGATCTTTCGAAAAGGAATTATTGAATTTTGAATGCCAATAAGGCCTCTATTTCTGAACTATATGTATACCTTAGAGAATTTTAAATTTTGTATTCAAAATTTCGGTACACACTTAAAATTAAAAATTGTAAGTTGGAAACCCTTTGAAGCATATTCTGAAAATAAGGCTAACATTTTTTTCCGGCTTAAAAAGAAATCTTTGAGATAGTACATTTTCAAATTTTTCACGATCTGAATTCAACAACTCCAAAATACAAAATTTGAAAAATCAAAATTGTGACTATATAAAAGCACTCCTGTCTAGTCCATTGGGGTTTTTATTGAGTTGAAATCTTGTGAATTTATTAGTTTTTTAATTTATATGGATATGAGAACAGGGCTTCAGAACCATAGCTAAAATATAATCAATAAAATTCCATTATTTCAATAAAAGAAGAATTCCAATTATCCAGACAGAAGTGGTGGCCGCATAAATTTTGAACGATTTTTCTGGAATTTAAGAACAATATATCCATTTTTATTAATATAAAGTCGCCATACATAATAATGTGTAATAATTAGTCACATGACCAATTTCATGGTTTTATCTTGTTCTGAAAGTGGAATTTTATTCACTTCAATTCGAAATGTAACTGAGAACAAGATTGTAGTCCTTGGCCGAATCAATAAATAAAATTGCATAATTTGAACAAAATGAAACCATTTAACAGCAGATGACAAACTGTCAAGACTACATGATTGAATATATTTTTCTACTAATAAATAATGAATTTTAGCTTAAAAATATCAACTTCAAGGCATTATTAGTTGAAAATGTGAATAAAATATTTTTCAAACTAAGAAAGGGTGAAAAAGTCACAAATTTCCAGAACAGATGAAATAGGCGACGAGTTTAAAAATAGGGAACATTCTGTGACGAACTGTATTCCTTATATTTTCCTATGATTTACCTATTTATGTTAACTTAGAGAAATATTCTTAAAAAAAGGGGGGAGTTGGTAGATAAGCAAACAATGTGGCAATATAAAACTCACTTTTATTCCTTAATTCCCGCTGTTATATAAGTTGATAATTATATTTGTTATCCATATCATAATTCTTGCCAGACATCGTGGTTTGTCTTAGAAATTTTCTAATCGAAACCACGCTTGCAGGCACTATTTGTTCGATAAGTTTTCATGCAGGAAAAGTTTCTAACGCATTATAATTCCTAATAATCATTTTGCAATAACGCAAAAATTTAGCGTTTTGACAAATTGAAGCCAATAACGTGGGGAAAAAGCTCTGCTGAAGATGAATTCTTTTCCTGCAAAATGAACATCAGGCTTCCAATTGTACCACACAGTACACAAGACAATTTATGAACATGTAGCACACTTTGGGAGCAATTTTTTCAAGTCTGAGATCATTATCAGGCTCGAACGTCCGGATTATTGAACAGAATAATCAAAGGGACATTTATCGAGCCACTAAGGCTATCAATATGATAAATTTATAATTTATCCAACCTTGTATCTGTATTCGTTATGAAGCATAAGTTGATAAGTTCATGAGTTGATTTTTTTTCTAACTTAGAACTAAATATTCATTTTCCTTTGAATGAAATAAAATGTAATGTGCTCTATTTCCTATTTTTAATCAAATTTTTTTTTTTTTTTTTAGAGACTTGATTAACATCGATTATATAAATGTCGTGGAACAAAAAGCATAACAGCACGACTTTTCTATTGTAAGCAAGCTCTGCGCTTTTGCAGATACAATCATGGATAAATTGGGCAGTGAATAATCAGCTATCGCTCAACTGGGGATTCGAATAAAGTATTTGAATCCCCTTCTTGTCAATCACTGTGTCACATCTCCTAATCCGAGATTGACATCTGATAAATTCTTCGAGACATTTTGACATTTCCATAAAAACCATTTGAGCGAAAAAACGAACGAAAGTTTTCCAACCGTTATTCACAATCCAGCCTTTTTGGGAAAAAAATTATATAAGTCATCAAGATCAATCGCGTTTGAGCAAAAATATTGAATGATTCATGAACTGGACTGGAGTGAAACTATGCTGTCTAAAGAGAACTTCGATATAGCAATGGTATAAAGCAGCAACTTCAAAATTTACAATTTTTATTTACATTTTTTATAGAGGTAGGACTCTTTTTTACACGTGAGATCGTAGTGTTCTACGATTGAATATTTCATAACAAGACATTATTTATACCATTAGTAGAAAGAAATTGAATTTAGTTTGTCTCTTAATTTTTGAACATTTATGCACAAGACTAAAAACGACCGACAGAAGCTTAGCCAAACTGCCATTAAACTAACTTTGAATATTAAACGCATTTCTAACAAAAACTAAAGGAAATATATAATGAAACAGCAACTAAGAGTAGATATAATTTTACCATTTCGCTAGGAGTTTGTCTTGCAGTATCGATCAAAAACAAATCACATATCAGTATAAGCCCAAAACTGCAAACTAGAAGAGCTTCTATTTCCGCTCGGTATCTTTTTGCCAAGAATCCTATTTACATAGTAAATAGGTGCACCAAATATTGTTCTAACTGGCATTGTCAAACATTTTCAAACGGAAGAACGTCGAAACATTTATATTGGGCAATTCTCAACCGCAAGTAAAGAGAAGTAATAGTAAAACACAATTGAGTTTTAACTACAATAAAAAATGAGATGTCTCTTGCCCAAAAGCTAAACGTCGATCAAGTGGCGTAGTTACTGTTGTAAAGCGAAGCTCTCATTTCCAAGGGGTCTTATAGATTCAGTGACAAAGATACATTTCACTATTTGAGCCTTTTTTTTAAACCTGAGTGTCCAGTGATAAGGGAATTTCAAATTCCCGGTTTTTCTGAACACCCACAGTTTTAAAAATGTCTTCTAGTAATTTTTCCTAAACCAGTGTATGGAAATACGAATTTGAATGTAACTCAGACATACAAAATTTATGCTGTAAAGAAATGATTTATTTACACGTTCTAAATTTGTCCTTATTCAGATTGGAGTGATAAATATTAACCGAAACTACATTGCCGATTACGAGTATGACACCACCTGTTCGTCGATAATTACTGGAGTTCTTCTGATAATGATAATATAGAAGTTGAATATTTTTTACCTTAACAGGTCAAAAGCTAACGGATATTTACCTAAAATAAGATAGTATAGAGTAATTTTGTAAGTATCTCAAGAAAAAAAATGCAAAAGAAATGCAAATTCAATTTTTTGTGATCAAAGATTTGCGTCCATTTTTGGAAATTTGGGGACGACTAAAAAATCCCGAGGAATAAAACTTCCGACTGTATAAAAATCCCAAAACTGGAACATTCCCGAATAATAAGCTACCCAGAAATTTTATAATATTATCGAATTACAAGATTCCTGATAACTCATAATATTTCCAGATTAGAAAATTCTCGAATAAACGAATTCCCGACACAAAATTGAAAAAATTATTTCATCAACAACAATATTTATTCATAAAAAAATGCTATGATTCAATATTTTGATCGGACATTTTTTAAAGTAATCATAAATAAATATTATTGATTAAAAAACAATTTTCTTATTTGGTGAAATACGGAAATTTTCATCAATCGGAAATCTTCCAATTCGGAATTTTAATTTATTTGGGAATTTCATACTTCGAATATTTTTTTTTTTTAGGAACTTCACAGTGTTAACAAATTTTTTTCTCGAGATTTTTCAATCGTTCCAAAATTTAGTTAAGAATTCAAAAAACCAAACGTTCAGAATCACCAAAAGCAGATCCAGCTTTTCAAGATTTCGAAGATTCAAAGATTCAGCGACTGAAAAACAGTTGAAAAACATGCAGTGAGACATCTGAAACCTCAAAACGCTGATTTCGTCGATTCCGATTCTTTAAGAGAGATTACGGGACAAAAATGATCCCAGGAGGGAATAATAGATATTTTTTTTACTGAAAAAATATTTTCGTAAAATATATGAAACGCGTTATCATGGACTTTCTACAAAATCCTGAGGAATAAAACTTCCGACTGCATAAAAATCCCAAACTGGAACATTCCCGAATAATAAAATACTCAGAAATTTTATAATATTATCGAATTGCAAAATTCCTGACAGTTCATAATATAATTGGATTGGAAAAATCTCACATAATCAATTTCCCAACACAAAATTGAAAAAATTATTTCAACAATATTCATCCATAAAAAATGCTATGATTCAATATTTTGATCGACGGACAGTTTTCAAAGTAATCATAAATAAATATTATTGATTAAAAAGCAATGTTCTTAGTTAGTGAAATACGGAAATCTGCTCGTGTTAGAAGCTATACAGTGAAGGTATTTGAAATTGAATTTCGACGATTCCTTGTCGGGAATTTTATAATTAGGAAACTTGCCAATTCAGGAATATTATAATCTGTCAGGAATTTCATTATTCGGGAATCTGCATTTATTTAGGAATTTCATACTTCGAATATTTAATTTTTCAGGAACTTCAGGGTGTTAAGAAATTTATTTTTCGGGATTTCTCAGTCGTCCCAAAATTTAGTTCAGAATTTAAAAAATCAAACGTTCAGAATCACCAAAAGCAGATCCAGCTTTTCAAGATTTCGAAGATCCAGATTCAGCGATTGAAAAACAGTTGAAAAACATGCAGTATACATTTGAAACCTTAAAAAGCTGATTTCGATGATTCCGATTTTCTAAGATTTTGAGATTACGGGATAAGAATTATTCCAGGAGAAAATAGCCCTTTGATGAAATCTAATATAATAAACATTTTCCAATTTCGTTAGGCTAATTTTAGAGGTACATATCTATAAAATCGAACCAACTTCATCATTGTTATAAAAATGTTTGCTTGTGTGATGAAACATGCTTGAAGTTAAAACAAAAATGCGGAAAATTTAGATATTTTTTCTACTGAAAAAAATATTTTCGTAAAATATATACAACGCGTAATCACCTTCATTTGATTATTAAATTTTCTCGAAGTTGAGATGTCTCAGAATTTTTCCAACACTCTGTTATCAAGTTTTTAAAATATTTATTATATCATATAATATTTGAATTGAAAAGAAAACTTTCCTATTTGCACTTTTTTCAAATAATTGACAAAATGCCTGCATATTTGCATATTTTATCGATAATGATAAAAGCTCCCAACGTATTCAAGAGAAAATAATCAACTCATAACTAACATTAGAGGAACTTAAGTAATCATCGAGGCGGCTTTTTAAGTAGGAAAGTAAACATATGGTGCTAAAGTTTCGGGTAATAGTTCGAAATATATAGGGGCATTAGAGTTATCTCTTTATTCAAACAGTTGAAGTTTATCAATTTTTTATCTGAAATGTAACTAAGGACAGCTTCCAAGCCCTAGCTGGAATATGATTAATAAGATTGTATTATTCGAACAAAATAAAAACGCGAATGGGCCCTTATGTGTTTTGAACTATTCCCCAAAATTTCAGCACTGATTTATTCTGATTATAAAGCCGCTAATTATAATAAAATGCAATAATTGTCACTTCACAGACTTTCACATGCCCTTGAATGGTATCATACAGTAAGGCCAAATTCTGATCAGTCACACCGTTACGAGCGGAAGAAATGCTCTCATGTTTGTCATTATGACCCGGAACAATAAGATTTTTCTAAAATGGGACAATATACTCTGTATTAGATATGTAATTTTCTTTTATATTTCCAAAGAGGCCTCACAAACAATTTTTCAGGGGGGCCTCCACACCACTTGAATAAACAAGAAAAACAGAAAGCTCGATGCGACAAAGTTTCTGTGTCCTTAAGGAGGACTGTAAGTTATCGGTAGACTGTGTATGTTGAAACATACAAAATATAGTAGACACCACTTCAAACAGTGGAAAGTCACGTTAAATAATAGTTTCCAGTGTCATTTTCGTTTACGCACACCACGATCAGTGTCATGATTCATAAAACAATGATCGCGAGGATGAGTATGTGGAGGATACGAGGGACCAGTACGATTCCACCAAAAAGGTGGGTAATCTGGTACAGGCCCCATTACTGGTGGCATCGATTGGAGAGGAAGGGTTTGGAGATAAGAATGATGGTTCGGTGGTACCATAACTAGGTTGTGCTGGCCGTGTTGATTGGCCATGAAAGCGTTACGATGTGTGGCGTTGAACTGAGGCTGAGAACGGTGGATCGAGTCAGGATTACTATAACGAATGGCCGTGGTCGATGTGTGAGGCGGGGGGCCCTGGGCAGGACCCCAGGCGAGTTGCTAGCATCTTCTGCTATGCCAATGGTTCATGTACTCTTGATAACTCACTGTCAGTTTCTCACTCTGATAACGTGTCAACTTTATGCTGCGCCTCATTTCCGGAGTCACCAAGCCTTTGTAACCACCCTTGTGGAGCAGAGAGTCTATTGTCTGTATGTGGTCCCATCCTGCAGAAATTAAATTGAGTTAATGTTAATTTCAATTTTTATGTTT
Organism: Neuroterus valhalla; assembly: GCA_011762715.2. Classification (NCBI taxonomy): domain Eukaryota; kingdom Metazoa; phylum Arthropoda; class Insecta; order Hymenoptera; family Cynipidae; genus Neuroterus; species Neuroterus valhalla. The sequence goes on along the minus strand of WSXT02124440.1, from coordinate 4,302 downwards.
CCATTTACAAGTCTCGGACTCATTTCAGGAATTCAAAACAGGGTCTATTGAAGCATGAAATTTTTAAAATAATAAATAGAGGGGTTCAATATTTTCGAAAACTGCTTTGATAGCTTTGAAATCTTAGGAAAATTCCTGAAAAGCAGACGTTTATATATCACGTGAAAATTACGGAATTGGGAAGGAGAGGTCTTCAATCCGATCACGTGAATTTCGGAATAAAAAAATTCATTTTCGAAAAGATCAGGGTGGCCGCAAGATCAAATTTCTCAATTTCCCTGACATTCAGACAAATATCCCTGACAGGAAATTATTATAAAAGCTATTAAAGTTTCAATAATGTGCCCCGCCAAAAAGTGGAACAGGTAAAAAAAATGCGATTTACACATTAGTATGGGTCAATTAAGTCGAGGACATGTCTCCAAGATCAATGAATAAATAACTACAAATGAAAAAGGAAGAATGGAACTTTATTTTTACGAAGAAACGGTCATCACATTCTTTATTTCAGTTAATAAAATTATATAAGAAAGATAGACACTAAGGAACCATAAAAAACGAAAAGAAGCCTAATGATAGGCTATTATGTGATAGCAGAACCGCACAAAACCTCCAGCTGTTGATCAATATTGGCTACCTCTTTCTGATTCTTATTCAAAATCTTTATCTTCTTTCTCCTTAGGCTTTCAATTTCTTCAATCAGTCTTCTCTTCGTAACACCTTCATTTTCTTTTAAAATCCGCTCCGCTTTTTTCTTCTGCAAAGACTCTTCATATAGACTTCTTGAATTGCGGACCCTCAGGTTCATTGATTTTGGGATCTCTTCCATTTTGTGTAAGCCACCTAAAACTTGGAGTCCGTGTCTGGGCAACAAGAGGCTCATCCCTTTGATCTCGACAATGATTTCTTTATTTATAGAGAATCCTCGCTCCACACATGCCCTGCCTTGACTTAGTATTAATAATGTGGAGGTTGCTCATTATCAATGATTTTGAACGACTTCAAAAGATTAAAAAAGATTTTACATGATTTTAAAGAATATCAAGGTAATTCAAGCGTTTCAAAATGATTTATAAGAATGAGAAGGGTTTTCAGATTGAAAGGCATTTTAAGTGATTTTATAGAATTTCAAATAATTTCAAAAAAGAAAAATTCAAAATAATAATTTCGAAAGATTTTGCGTAGTCAATAAAAATATTTCAAGATTTATTTAAAAAGATTTCAAGAGATTTAAGGATGTAGTCGTATGCTCCGGTCCTATTTTCATGGTTTTTTTTCAGGAATTTTTTTAAATAAGTAAATAACAAATAAACTGTTTAATAGGATCCAATTAAAAAATTTTCAAATGTTTTTGACAATTTGATAAGCGATAAAAAATAATATTGTGTATAAATTTATCTCATGCGTTTTTTTTCTTTTCATTGACTTCTCAAACTTTTAATGACATTGAGGGCAAATCAGCATCAGTTAATTTGAACTAGAACAGACAATTTTCAACCTAATAGTAAATTTTCTTCACTATAACCGGAATATTAAACAAACATCTAAAAAAAATTGTTTAATATAAAATACAAAAGAATATTTTTCCTCATCTGATCTGACTCCAAACTTGATCAATTTTGGACACAATGTTGGACGTTCAATTGTAAGACTACCCCCGCGAAGAAGAAAAAAATATTAAAAATTTTTTAAAGCCATGTAACACATATAAAATAATGTATTTGCATACTAGGGCGCGTTTTTTTTCAACGGTCCGGTAAGGAGTTCCTAACCTTATCATGTATTTATTTCTTTCTTCTTTGACATAAATAATACTAAGTGGCACAAAACGCCTAATTATAAATAAAAATCTTCAAATTTCCCACTTACCTTAAATCTAATAAGGCATAATTCGTCCCAAATATAAATCATAACACATCTCACGTGCCAAACATTTCAATTCACTTCACATGTTTTGAGGGGAACCACAGGCACCGGTTCCGACAAGACCGGCAAGATTGCATGGAGTTAAAAATTTCAGAGAATCTGTTACAATATTCTCGTTCTCTGTTGCTTGACTCCATTAGGTTAGTCCCGCAACTAGATTCTTGCATCTCAGGCATTTCCAAAGTTACACCGCACGGGGAATTTGAATGATCAAATGTATCCTATTGTCAAAGATTGTAAATTTTGAAAAATTGAAAAAACAGTTATAATTATGTCAGGAAATGCTTTCAAAATATTATTAAAATATATCAATTTCTCTTTTTCCCTGACAGCGACCTCATTTCCCTGACTTCCCTGACACATTTTTGTTTCCCTGACTTCCCCGACATGTGGCCACCCTGAAGATGAGAAAACGTCCATTAATTACGTGGAATGGTTTTAGAAAGATCAGACTTATCAGAAAATTTAAAAGATGAGTGAAATCAGGGTGGCGATTCGGCGGACGATTTCAATTCCCCGGTCATTTCTTGGTCTTGTTTTTCAATTTTCCCGGTCAAATAGGAGTAACATATTTATATTTGTATATATTGTATTTGTTGAGTTTTCAAACAGACAAATTAACTTTTACTGAAAAAGATTATTAAATTAAAATTTGATTACTCAAATTTAAAATTGAAAAAGAATGAATGTTCAACTAAACAAATAGATTTTTGAAAGAAACTATGGGATTTTCAATTGGAAAAAGTTCAATTTTCAGTTGAAAAAATTACGTATAACAAAAGAAACTATCTTTCAACAAACAAACAAAACTTTCAAACAAATGATTACATTTATGCATGAAATGACCAAGAATCAAATGAAATTGTAAATTATTAACTGAAGTAGTTGGATTTTAAACCAGAAAGACGAATGTCTAACTGAAATTATGAATATTTAACAAGAATAGTTCAATTTTTGACAAAAAATTAATTTTCAACCATAAAATACAGTTTTTCAACAGAATGGTTGAAATTCGAACTATACAAATAGAAATTTTCAAACACAAATGGAATAGTGACATTTTTGTCTTAAAAAAATTAATTTTTAACCAAACATAAGTTTTCAACGAGATGAAAGTTCGACTAAAATGAAGAATGTTAACCGCAAAGAAGAATTTTTGAAGAATATTAATTTCCGAAGGAAAAGATAATTTTCTACAAAAAATCGATCTTTCAACAAAATATGTGAAGTTTCAACGAGATAATTGGATTGTTATTCAAAAAGACGAATTTTCAAAAAATATGAATTGATTTTTAACAAAGTGGTTACAATTTCAACCAGAGGTAAATTTTGAATCGAAATAATGCAACTTTAACAAGAAAATTTAATTTTCACCAAACAAGTTTGAATTACAAACAAGTAGTTGATTTTATAGCACAAAAGGGATGAATTTGCGATGAACAAGTTTTATATTATAATCAACAATTATTTCTCATTCAAAATACTACTTCAACTCTAAAGACTGCTTGAAGTACTTTCTTTATTTAAAATTAAGGAGAGGGAACTTTAAAATCGTGACAAATTTTGGTTTGGAGGAACGATTTTTTGAAGTTCCTCTCTTCCAAATCCGAGTCATAATTAGTTTAAGAAGTTCACAAAACGCTTTTCTTATAATGGAAGAAGAATAAATTCTTCCTCTCATGACGTATAGATATATATTAATATTTTGAGAATCAGATTAAAGGAGCGATACATTCTTTGAACCAAATAATAAGATATATTTCTGATTCATAAAGAGAAAGCGGTCATTTCTCGTATTTTTTCGGTAGAATTTTCAATACTCTATGTTGAGACAAGTCAATTCCCGGTTTTTAATTGAATCCCCGGTTTTTTTTTCTGGTCAATAAAATTCATAGTTAAGTCGCCACCCTGACATGCCTATTATAAAATTTTTTTGAAACCTTGGAAACCTTTAAAACATTGTGCAAAGATTAAGAATTCGTTAAAAATTTGTAAGAAATTTCTTCATCGATTGAATTTTTCTATAATCCTACAACATTTTTTAAATCTCATCAAATTCCGCGAGACCTTTAAAAATACATTATATTCTTTTAAATCCTTTCGAAGATTTTCTAAAAAATCAGTAGCAGTGCTTTGAGAATTATAGTCTTCTAGAGTTCTCTAGAAATTCTTTGCAATTCCATAAACTACCTTTGAATTTTCTGAAACATTTATAATCTTTGATACCCTTTTAGAATCCATTCAAATGTGTAAAGCCTCTTGGAACTTCTTGTAATCAAGCAAAATAGACTATAATCTTTTAGGCCAGGTGGTTTTAAATGTTTTAAAATGTTCTTTGGGTCAATATAAGGACACGTTTTCGTTAACCCTCCCCCC
>WSXT02124429.1:0-10864 GCA_011762715.2 Neuroterus valhalla | reverse complement strand
AAGATGAATATGACAATAGGAACTGACTGGCGAGCGTCGTGCTCCGCATTATATAGACCTCGCTAACCGTGGAGAGGACGGAACTCTTGCTGGCCTTTACAAATAACACTCGAAATTTATTTCCGATTGTTCCGAAAATAAGAGCAACACAGAAAGGATCAGAAAGTGTAAAAATATCGATTTCAACTTTTCTAGAGTAAGCCCTCTTTTTCCGGCGCACGTCACATATCTTCAAAACTATATCCTTATACAATGTATCTGCCGTTGCACATCCAACAATAATTATGAGACAGTTTCCCAACATATGAAGGTTTACGGGCAGACCCATTCTCATACTAGAAATATTATTATAAGGAAGACAACGTTTAATTGGAACATTCTTTCCCATGAAAATGAATTCAGAGTTTTGATTTTAGAAACGATTTCAGTTCGTAGATGTACTACACGATTCTCTTCTAACTTATTTTATATGTAATATTCATGAACAATTACATCGTACAGCACACATTTGCGCGGTTATTTTTCTACATAACAAATGGAGTTGTGAAAAAAACGTCTGATACATGTATTCCACATAATTTTACTCGCAAAATTGAATAGTGTAGATAGTTTTAATTATGGCTCACATTTTACAAGAGGTTATTCAAGCAAAAATTGTGGTATGATGTACTGTTATTTTTTATCATCACGGGCATCCTAAACATTGTCAAAAACCACTCTGGTTGCACTATTGAAAACTTGAATTTGTAAGGAATAGCAAGATATCTAATTAATAAGATAACAAAATTCAGGTATGATCGAGTATGATCCAACATAAACCGGTGTTTTTCTTCAAATAATAGTGATGATGTTGAATAGTTCTTAAAAATTGTCTACACTCATGTAAATCAAGTGCAAATCTTATTCTTCTAATCTGGACCAGGAACTTGGATAAATATCACGTTATTGCTGAGAAACCTATCTAAGAAACCAAAGTTTCATAAATGACTTTGACCTCCGAAAGAAAACCTCTATCAAATGAAATATAATGCATGAACCTTTTTCTGAATCCGGAAAAAATTTAACTGATATCTGACTTCTAGTTATGAAGATCAAATATTACCTCTGACGAAAAATTATTGAGATAAAAAATCAACGCATGCGCTGAATCTCGTATTTAAACCATCGCCAAAATTTCCATTCTACGGGTGAAATTTTGTTGTAATTATCAGCAATTACGACATATCCATGTCAATCCTTGGTATTGAGCTGGAGAGAACAATATGCTCTTGATTTTATAATAAAAGAAAATCACAGAAAATATTCTATTGACTTGGCGATACGTTAAACGCAAGATCCCGCATCGAGGATTCTTCTGGAACGACCTTGGATTTTGAAGCTAAATATTTTTTAAATCATCCAATAAAATACCTCAAACAGATTCAATAGATACAGTGATAATTATTGATATATTTCGTCGATTGGAAATTTTTATGATAATAATATTATTCTTGAAACAAAATGTAGGGGCTGTCCAGGAAAAACAATTTCATATATTGACAAATGTAAATTTTTCGTTATTTATTTGTTCATATCGATGGCAAGTATGTTGTTGAATGGCAATTTCTTATGTCGATATATTATTCTCCAAAGGAGGAGAAATTATTGCATAAAAAATTGTTATTGGCTATTTAATGTATTCTCTAGGTTTGACGATTCGCAAAAACGACAATAAGCGTCAAAAAAATATATATAATGCTCGAATTGATAGTAAATTTATCCTCTCCAATCTGGCAGAATTAGAATAGAAGTACTGAAAAGTCCTGCAAGTATTATTTCGGCAAAAATTTTTTTTTTCATTTCAAGTATGCCTCTCAAAAGTTTCTTTTCGAAATACATGGATCACGAGGTTTTGAAAAGAATATCTTACTCAAATAAATAAAACAATTTCGTAAAAATATGCATGGGATCCCAGGGGGCCTTTTTTATCTATTGTCTCTTATTATTCATAAGAATATCCAGATACTTAATAGAAGGAAGCACACTCTTATTGCAAGTTAAAACATAAGTATTTGAACAAAAGCGATTAATATGCCAACATCTGATTCTCTGAACGGTTGTTTTCTCCGTTTCGTAGAATTAATTCTCACTCAAACATTTCAAAACTTTATCCTTACTGAGTAGTCATTTCTTTCCATTCAAAATATAATACCTTACTATCATGGATTGTCTTTAAAGGACAACCGGGATACAATCACCGCTTGCCGGAGCGCCTTCCGGCAGAGCGCCAGTTTCTTGGCTGTTCATGCTTGAGTGATTCTGTCCCTCCCCACAACTCTCGCACGATGCAGCACGACAGCTCATCGGCCTTGGAAAGGCAGTACCGTCATGCGTAGTGTAGAAGTTGTTTACTTGGAGACTTGCGACGCACGTATTCACGACACTATACACACGAACCTGGGTGTTTACCTTCGCCTAGTCAGTCGTCGCTTCAAATCTGGTTCGAACTGTACTCCTAATTTCCATCGCCTTAAGACCACAACCCCCGATTTCGGCCCCCCGGTAAGCGGTAAGTGTAGTTATAAACTGAGAAAGTAGTTATTCCTGCAATTATCTCAATAATTCTAAAAAATAATATCCTGTCGAGTAAATAAAACAATCAACAACCTTAATATCATTCTTCTCAAAAGTTCTGATAAACAAATATGCCTCAGCCTTCTTTGTTCAATAAATACAGTGAACAGTGAAAAGAACAACTATTCTTCGAGTTTTACGATTTACGAAAACAATAATAAGCGTCAAACAAACTTTTTTTCACAGGAATTGATAATAAAATCATCAAATATATAAGTACCTATGGTATATTTATTGTTAATAGCCATCAACTGGTCCTAACCATCAACCTAAAATCAACACTGTAAGAAAAATCATACTAAATTTACCATACATGTATTGGAAGTAATTAACCCATACCAGGAGTGGTATGTTTACCATACTTGTGTATGGCGAATTTACCATACACCACATAGTATTTTTCCTATACTAGGAGTGGTATTTCCTCCGTACTTGTGTATTGTAAATTTACCATAACCGCATAGTATTTTCCCCATACATGATTTACATTCTAACAGACGAGAACAGAGTTCCTCAGAGTACGCGTCGGATTAAAAGTTAGGAAAGAAGGCTCCAAAAATGTAAGGGTCGTGAAATGTATAATTTCGCTTGACCTTATTCCTCTATAGCCTTTCGCCGGAAAGTATACTGACTCGAACTGAGCACGAAAATGACAAATGACTGCAGTTAAAATAATTATATGATGGTTGTCACTCCGTAGTTCCAAAACTTCTAAACTAGACGCCATGACACTATCGGACTCTTCTTTCCTTGCAGCACATGCGTGCTGCACTCTGTTGCGCGTGCTTCGTTCGCGCATCAAGGACTGTTTCTGAACTTGAAGTTTTATCATACTGGGGTATGGAAGTCTAGCAAGTGTATGGAAAAACTCTAAGTAGCCAACGAACAATCTCCATACCTATATAGGATATCCAAAAGTATAGTATTCATGGAAAATGTATATTTAATGAATAGAAATTTCTGCTAAGCTTCATTCTCGATGTCTGTCACGCGCATTAATTATTTTTCTTTAGCATTTATTTCAGCGGATCTGATCTAGAGTAAATATAAACTGATTTTCAAAACTCGGTAAATATTGCTTGTCGTCTTCTCTACGTCAGACCGGACTTCCTGTCTATTTCTCGGATCTTTTGAAACCAATTTGTACAAGCGAAACTTGCAATATAGTATGTCATACTGATTGGCGTTAAATTTGAGCTAAACCCGTCATCAGAAATAGTACCAAATATGAGATAGATTAGAATGAAATTTTTTCAAATTCATTTTCAGATCATAATATTTTTATTCAGAAATGGCACATACTTTTCATATCAACATTCTTCTTTATATAGGTACAAGGGTTATCTTCGGAATCCAACTCTGAAAGTAGGGATACGATCTGTTATCGTGTATAAGAGGAAAAATTTAAAATTTTGAAATCAGATTCTTAATACCCTGTTTTAATGAACATAGCTAGGAGCTTGAGTATGGTCATAAACTAGCTCTCCCTCAAACACAATGTTATTGTACGGCATCCGTACAAAGCAACGCGGGTGGTCGAAATGCGGCAGTGGTTGACGATCATAAGGTCTGAGACTTGCTGTTAAATAACGGCCACGTTTTGTTAATATCAAACAACGGCTTACTCCATTAAAAATAAGATCCCTTGGTTCGAGAGGCCGCCCAAGAGGTGCAATAATGGAAACTACACCTTCTCCATGTGGCATTCTTACATATACTCGTTCATCTTCGTAATAAATCGGATTTGAATCAACAACCCAGTCCGGCATTTCAAGGCTTTGGGAAATTCTGAAGTCTCCAGTAAAGACACGATTATCTCCGCGGTGAATAAAAACACGGCTGTGTTGGCGTTGAGGCGGGACAACATGTGGAGCCCATGAATTTGTTGTTAGTGTACTTTCTTCTGATGAACTCGCACCTGATTTGGTAACAAAAAAGTGAAGATTGAAGACAGTTTTCTACAAACTACAAAAAGTCCTGTTATCAAGTGGATGAGCAAGTGGAGTTCAAAAAACTTGACGCCAGAATTACTAGAGGCAAGCAGCAAAGTATACAAATTCCATTATTTTACCCGCAACTGGTCTCAGATATCAATACTAGGTAAACATTATTTATATAAAACTTTTCCAAATGTGCATACTTCTTCTTTAAAATTTTGTTGCATCTTTTGTTGTTTTTAAAGAGATTGTAAAAGATCGATTTTATGAGAAAATTTGTTCTGGCCGGGTTTTTCAAGAAGTTGGACTTTTGATTAACTTAAAGGAGCGCTAATTTCATAGGAAAAGTTTTTTAGACTGCAGGAATACGTTTCGCCTGATTCCTTCTGAAAAAAAATAAAAATTGTCCCACACAAATTCTATGACTCAGCGTGTAGAATCTGCCTTTCATAAATTACGCTACAAGGACTTGTTTGACACTATTTAAAAAATCTTGCGTCAAAACACCTTCGGATCAACATATTCTCAGAACTCTTCAAGAAATCCTTATAAAAGTTTTGTATAGGAACACCGTATCATTTTACTCTAATCGAAGATGAATATATTCTGCTACTAGATAATTTCTTCCAAATTATAGAATAATTTTTTAAATAATTTATCATCCCACTGATGCAAATAGTTCCCAGGTGTTGAACAGCAGCTGGAGCGTCTCTATCAGCGACTAATGATTTCTAAAAATGTTTTTTTTCCTTTGATCACAGCAGGTTATAGTTACTAAACCTATTTATTGATGACGATTCTTCTAATTAGTAATTAATATTTCACATCACACTTACTAGTAACATAAAAAGTAGCTAAACAGATGAAGATTAGAACGAGGATTTCCATTCTTTCCAGTTTTACTTGACCCATCAGAAGAGAACTTTAAACAGATTAAGGAAGAATAAGATTGGCGGATTATATACTCAGTGGAAGTAGCTGCTGCGTCACGAGGGAGCAATAAATTAAAACGAGCTTCTAAAGTCACTCAAGTTACTTATTAAAATTGCTTATTTGTAGTTTAAGTAAATCATTTCTATGTATGTACTCGTTATTGAAACCAGGGCCGTGGAGAGAATATTCGGGCCCGGGGGAAATCTCGGGTGCGGGCCTCCTTCAATTTTTTTTATTCATGAAAATACGTATAATTGTGATTCCGGGCCCCTCTAAGAACTCCGGGCCTGGGGGAAAAAGTCTTGGACCCCTTTCCCTCTCGTCGGGCCTGATTAGAACCCCTTTAATACATGTAAGTTAATCAAACAGGAACATCTTGCCCGCAAGCAAGTGTTTATATTTCTCGAACCGACTAACTCTGCCGTAACAATCTTGTTATCTGCGAAAGCAAGGCTACGTACTTTTGTTGTCCCAAGATCAACACCTTCTTTATCAAAGAGAGTCATTCTGAGATATTTGTCCATGTATATATTGAACATCGAAGAGGACATAACTCACCCTTGCCCAATACCCTGTTTGAGATTGAACCAATCGCTCAGTTGTCCATTCACTTTCAAACTCGCTTTGCTACCACTATAAATTGCTTGTATTGATTTCAGAAAACACTCGGTCACTCTATACTCTTTTAATACTTCCCAAGGTTTAGCTCTATCTACCTTGTCGAATGCTTTTTTCCGATCAACAAATCCACAGGAACCTTCATTGCCCACTTTTAGGCGTTTTCAAATTATATGTCTGAGTCTTAATATCTTCTATGCACAAGATCTCTCTGGCATAAATCCACATCCAACTCTCTAGAACCTTTCCATTGTTATTCCCATGGCTTTATTAACAAATATTTTGGTGAATATTTCGCCCGTGTACTTAGTAGGCTAATTTAGAACTTCGCTGTCCATAGCACACATATTCATTAAATCACACAGCCACTTGAACGAATGTCCGTGACCAAATTGAAGCATTTCAGAGGTAATACCATCTACACCGTCATTCTTACCGTTCCTAAGTTCCTTGATTACATAGATAATGTTGTCAATACCGTATTCAGAACCTTTTACGGCCCTTGTATGTTTTGCAAGTCTTCTTAGTCTTTCGTAGGCTACAATAAAGTCAATCATTCTCTGACTTTCGCCTCTGCACTAAGTATACAAGTTTATAATTTTGCGCCTAACCTAATAATCAATTTATCTCCATTAGCGTCCGTTTTTGAGTCTCCGTTTTGACCATGTACTCTGTCGGTTCATACATACGCGTTGCACAGCAACCCAATCGTTCATGTCTCCGTATAATATGATTTTTTCGTCAGGATCGCATTATTTATCATATCATTACTAGTACCATAAGGTTTCTTCTTCTCCTTTACTGGCACCATCAACAAGCGCATAGCATGCTACAATAAACAGCCTTCTGATTCCCACTTTCATTACAACCCATAATAATCTAGGAAATACACATTCATATTTTTTGACGTGTTGTTTTGCTCTCTTATTCGCGATTTGCCTGACTCCTTGTCCACCGAAAGATTCATTGTCTTACTTCCTCACACGCATAGTATCCCGCAACTCTTTGGAAATAAAAATTGTACCTTGTCCCTCAAGGTGGGCAAGACTCAACTTTTTCTATTATCTAAAATAAAATAGCAAAACTGCTCGTCCGCATATGTGTATGAATGCACGTGTGCATGTTTGCTTGAGAGGTGTTTTTTGGGGTGGAATGAAGGGGAAAGAAGGTAAAAATGTGGTTGAGTGGAGCAGAGGGAGAGGGCGTACCAGCGGGGACTCAAAACAGAGACATCTGTTGGCTGCAGTAGGATGGAGGAACCTCATCCGTCGAGCGTCGAGAGTGAGTTAGATGGCGGGGGTCTTTCGGCACATCACGTGGCTCGTTGTCCAGAGGTGCGCGTTGGAAAGATGAAAAGATGAGCACGGTGAGCGGGGATAACGAGAAGGCTAGTGATACGATTTCTAGCGCAAGTGAAGATGGCGGAACCTGAGATTTCGAAGAACAGGAGTTCCTCAAAAGTGAAAATCTACACGGACCTGGCAGAAGACTATGAAAAAATCCAGGAACTGTTTACAAAAAAGGGTATACCCCACTACACATTTGACAAAAAAATGACAAGTTAGTGAAACTCGTTATTCGTGGTTTGAGCTTATTTGAACCTAGTGACATAACAAATAGCCTTGAAACTCAAGGACTCGAAACCTCAAGTGTTATATTAATGAAACAAAAAAGTGATAGACAATTTATGAATCCAATATACTAAGTTACTCTAGCTAAGGATGTCAAACCAGTAGATGCTTTCAAAATCAAAGTAGTCTGTCTTATGAGAATTACATGACGAAAATACCGAAATTTCAATAGAATAACAAAATGCCGCAGATGCCAAGGATTTGGACACAGGACGAAGAATTGTCATGCCATCCTGAAATGTCTAAAATACCTTGGAACACACATTACATAGTAATGCGTGAACCTTAAGGACTCTCCACCCCAGTGCGTTAACTGCAAGGGTCTAAACCCGACTAATTTTTCTGGATGTGCAACCTACAAAAAATATGTGAGAGAATTGAGAGCTGGAAAACCCAGCGAAAACAACATACACGGCAGAAAACTGACAGCAGGAAGGCAGCCCACCTGGCCAGTCTAGAATCCTTCACCAAATCTACAGGAAGAAGATCAAAGAGATGCAGCAGCACAAATTCAATATATTATAGGAGTCTTCCAAGAGATAAGCAGATTCTGTGACTTAAGTAAATTATTCAATCTCGCACTAAAACTTAAGGATGTACTTATAAGATGTACAGGTGATTTTGAACGTTTAGAAGGCTAGGCACCCTAAAAAAATCCACTCAACATGGTCCACTGGAATGCTGGTGGGTTTGAAAATAAATCGCATCAAATACCCACGTTTTTACAGAAATATAATATTGATGTATTGTTAGTGAGTGAAACCGTGGTTGACACAGAAAAAAAGAGTGTGAATCCCGGAATCAAAATGTTCAATACAGAATAGAATAAGTAAGAGAGCCTCTGGGGGAGTGGCCCTTTTTGTTACAAATAATATATCTTGCATTTAAGGGGTAGTGTGATAAAATCGACCTTTTTTCAATCTTTTTTTTTCACACAAATTTTTATTTGAAAGTTTCGATTTTTTTATATGTTATTCTACATTTTATGGAGTATAGAAAAAAATTTTTTTTGTAAATTTTCGTTGACATCCGGTGGAGATATAGGCGACCGGAAGGCGCCATCTTTAAAAGTGGTACACATGATTTCTCCATTATGGATAATCAAAAACATTCGAAACAAATTTTATTTTGAAGTACATATGAACGGCTACCGTATGACCCTTAACTAACAAAATTCATTGATAAATAAACAAATAGTGCAACTTTCAAAGTTTTTTCTCCTTTCACGCCTGTTTTCTGTTACTAATTGTGTCCTAATGTTGTTAAACATCATTAGACAATAATGGTCAAGGGTCATACGATAGCCAAGTCTTTCCTGAACAGTTTAAAAAAAAATTAGGCGAATCGCTCCAGTAGATCGGCTGGAATCGTGGGTACCAGTTCAAAAAACACTAATTCGAGGAAAACGCGTGTGAAGATCTTTCTCTCGAGACTTTGCGGCGGATCTCATTTTTCGACTGTCCCAAAGAAAAAGGTCGTAACAAATATTTCCGGGAAGAGAGTGTATCAACTATATTCTACTTCGTTAAAGTGTCGTATCTCTATGAATTCGCAAATGGAGATACAATACTCTAGCGCAGCATAATATAGTTAATACACTCTGTTTCCGGAAATCTTTGTTATTACTTTTTTTCCGGGACAGTCGTTGTAATCATTTTACGATACCATCTGAGGTGAAGGAAGGTTTCAACGTCATTCTTGAGGGTTTAAAGTAACCAAAACTGCAAAAAAAAAATTTTCGATTTCTTGAAAAATGTTTACCACACTACCCCCTTAAGTTCATACTAAGAATATTGGAATTTTAGAAGCACATGCCATTTCTCTTGAAAATTATGTCCTTGTTGCTGCCCTCTATGTCCCTAGAAATTACATCATACAATCTGATTCACGGAAATTATTCACCCTAAACGATAAAATTATAGCAGCAGGGGACCTCAACGCCAAACACACCTGTTGGAACTGTTATAATACCAACAAAAACGGGAACACTATTTTTAGCCTATCCGGATAAATCTACCTTGTAGCCTTACAATCTAAAAGCAAGACCCAGTATAGTAGATCTTGCTTTTTCACATATTTAACAGAACCGAAAACAATAATTGCACTCGATGAACTTGACTCTGATCATGAACCAGTATTTATGAAGTCAATGAAAAGAAAATTGGAAAAGTAATTAATAATAAACCCCTCAAAATCTTGGATCATATAAAAGCTGACTGGAAAAAAATTCAAAAAATGTATCAATAGAAAATCGACGATAAACTCTTTGCGAAAACCTACGACTCGATTGATATTTGTATCAATGAACTAATAATGCAAATCATCCAGAAAGAAATCAAAATAAGCATACCATTGAAATCGTTAGAAGGATATATCGCAGCATTGCCTGATAGTATACTGAAATGCATCAACCACAAAAATAATCTTCGTACAATCCTACAAAAGACAAGAAATGGACACCTCAAATCAATTGGTAATGAGGCTTCTAGAACTATTCAGAAAAATATCCATGAGCATAGAGACACCCTATGGAGGAACAAACTCACCCCAGTAAACCCCAAAGAGAACTCATTATGGAAATTAACAAGGGTCCTTGAAGGTAAAAGTAACAAATTCATACCCCCTCTTGAAACTCTCAATGGCGTTGCTTTTAAAGATAAGGACAAAGCTGAAATCATTGCAGATAATTTCGATTTTGTGCATCACTTAACTAATGGAATGACAAAGAAAAACACAATAAAGATGTGGACAAGAAATTTGAAAATATCTTAGCCTATGAATATGATTTGAATGATATCAAACTTGCTGCACCTCAAGAGGTTAAAAAATTGATTAACAAAACTAAACCCAAGAAAGCTCCGGGTATGGATGGGATCCAAAATATCGTGCTAAAATATCTTCCAGCAGTACAGCAAGTGGCTCGCCTCACTGATTTTATAAGCACAAATTTTATATAAAACATAGTACATGCGCGCTATTCCTAGATATCGAGAAGGCTTTTGGCCCAGTGTGTCATGAAGCTCTTATATGGAATTGGAATTGGAATATTTGTTTTTACTCTCTCCCTGTTACGGGTTTGAGAGTCTCGGCATAACCTTCTCTCTATTCCTTTGCACACCTCACTACTAACTC
>WSXT02124418.1:0-10864 GCA_011762715.2 Neuroterus valhalla | reverse complement strand
GAAATTTTTGTTCAGTTTTGCACAAGGAATTCGCACATACAAGGAATATGATGAGTTGAGGATCACCCTGTATATATTATGTACAGAAATATGATCCTAATAATATAACTTGCTTACATCCAGTGTTTTGCAATTGTTTTCCCTATCTTCGCACTGCGCATGCTTCGTGTCAGCAGCCGAATTGCAGCCAGTCAAGGAGTGATTCACTGACAAGTATTCTAGTTCCTCGTTTCTAAGTATAGAATTTACCTAATTCAAGTCATTAAAAAAATGAGGAGGTTATTGTATAACCATGTCATGACTGTATACAATTTTTCTATAAACTGTCTAAGAAAAAATCCAGGATTGTTGTTCCTTAACTGTGCTTAAATACTTCCATGACTTTTTTTAATTTTGCCATGATAATTTAAGACCCCTTTATAAAAAGTATACGAGACTTCCTGAAAATGATGGCCTGTCCAAAAGTCTAGCAGTGATCTAGTAATTTTTCCAAGACTTATTTTTTTTCGTCTCCTTTCTCTAACAATCTTTTTTATTCTCTCTTAATATCTCTTAACTTGTCAGTCATGCGTGTACTGTATAGTACGTCCATGGCTGTTATCCCTCGGTTCTCTCTGTCGCGTCATATATCGCCATGTGCGTAAGGTTCTCTACTCTGAAAATATATTTAGAAATTTTGTATAAATATCTCATTCAGCATTTTTAGTGACATAACCCACACATGAAGGAAGGTCTAGTCATCAATATTATGAATGTATATTCTATTTTTAATCATCATAATTGATATTTGACAATTGATAAATGCTGATATTTCTCATATTATTCATAAAATAAAAAAGATATACACGCAACAAGTTGCTATGGAACCTTATACGCCAGCAGAGCTTCTTGAATATCTATCTCAGCTCCTTCTTATAAATGTTTCCAAAACATGAATGTTAATTGGTTTAATACACTTAGTTTGTTTTCATATTACGAATAAAGTATAGAAGCTTAGATCTTTCTTGAAACTTTTCACGGCATAGCCCACATAATGAAAAGTATCATTAAAAATATTGTCTTTGTCTTTCATATTTATAAGTAGATGAAATATCCAGAAATGCTTTAGTTTGGAAAACAGAAGGAGTCATTCGATGATTTGAGTTTCATTCAAAAAGATTTCACAAGAGCTACGAAAGTCTAAATGATTGAATTCACAAGTAAAGCTCCATGAACAAATTATTTTCCTCTTTGAATTGACCTTCAGCTGGTGATTCCTTATTTATTCCCTTATTCTCTTATTCCCTTATTATTGCATCTTTTGCTTAGTTTGGGTTCCCCATCAAAGGGTATTCGAACGGTTGCTCATTCTTCGGTGGGATATCACGAAGGAGGTATCCTGTTTTCCTCATGAGCCATGACCTTCTGAAAGATTTTCCACTTTGATGGGGATGGGGAGGGGGGGGGGGGGTGAGGGACTACACAAACATTGGTAGATATTTGTCATGTTAATGTATTATGTTTTGAAAATAATGAAAATAAAATGAGACAGTATTTAAGAAGAAAAGGAAATTGTTTGAGAGGTTGCCTTCTCATTTCTTTTTCCTCTCTTTCATTTTAATGTTGTTTTTCGAAATTCAATAGAGACATATGTAGGCGTTTGTAAGGATTCGTTCATCGGGTTATTGATTCATCGTTTGGATGTCTGAGAGTTTTCAATATTAACTTGAGTGGTTGACGGTGGATAGGAATTTGAATTTGGTTCCTTCCTACTATTTTCTTCCTTCAATTTTCGTTTCCAAGCAGTTTTACTACATATCAAGTAGTTTGAGACATTTTAAATTAGGTTGTTTATAGGTTTACATTATTTCCAATTATTAACAAGTAGTGTTAGTCGACTAAAGTCAGCCACGTCTTATATAGAATAACATAATAGTCGGGGAGATTTGAATGTAATCAATGGGTGACGAGAGGAGTGAAATCAATGAAGTAAGATATTCTAAGGAATAAGTGTTTGACATAACGAAAGGGGAGAAAATATAGAGGTAGGCGAGGAGTAAATAAAAGAGGATGGTAGAAAAAGAGAAGTTGAGAAAGAAGCAGTTATATGGAAGTGAACAGAGAATAGAAGATGATTGGACACGGGGACGAAGGAATATGTAGTATAAATTAGGAAAAATAGCGGAAGAGGAGGAAAAGAACGGAAAGGAAACGTGTGTCAAGCATGGGGAAATGAGAATACAAGATATTTGGTGGAAATCGGATAAAGAGACAGAAAATACAGTAAAAAGTGCGGTGTCGGTGAAATGAGATGGAAAAGAAGGGAAGCGGGAGCAAAGGGGAAAGGTCAATAAGGAAAAAGAAAAAGGAAAGAGAGGAAAAGGTTAATGGAAAATATGTTACAGGAATGTAGTAGGATTGAGGAGAAAAGATAGAGAATTTATGAGAAATTTGGAACAGTGGGAGGTGGAAGTGATGATGCAAACGTGGCTTAATGAAAACAGTTGAGAAAGAGTGAGGGGAAAGTTCCAAGGAGATTACAGTGGGCAGATGCAAATTCAAGAAGAAGGAATAGAAAAGGCAGAGCAATGGGAGGAACAATGATGGAAATAAGGAAGAAACATCTATCAGAGGAGGATAGGAGAGTGATGGAGGAAGAAATTGAAGGATCGTTGGTAGAAGAGATAAAGATAAGAGGAAATAAATGAAGATAGTGGGGGTGTATTTGAGCGAGGATATGCAGAAGAAATCTAAGGAGGTCAAAGAACTGATGGAAGAAGATGAAAAGGAGACAGTCAAGGGGGGATATTTGTAATAGGGGGATATTTTAAGGCAAGAACAGGAGATGAGGGAGGAAGGAATGAGAAGAAGAGCGGAGAAGAAAATCCAAATAAAAGATACTGAATAGGGAAGGGGAGGAATCGGTAAAGTGCTTAGAGGAAATGGCATGGTTGATCATAAACGAAAATATAGGAGGTAGGAGGGGATAAAAAAGGTTAATAGAAACGTTTGAGAGGTACAAGAGGAACGGTAATTAACTATGTGATAGTAGATGATGAGATAAGAGAAGGGTAAAGGAGTTCGAGGTAGGAGAATACATTGCTTCTGAAAACTGTCCATCAATAAAGACGCAAGAGGGCGATAATAGTACTCAAGACACGGGTGAAAAGGAAGTGAAGGTGAAAAAAACAGGAAGAGGGATTGGTTAATAGAAGGAAAAGAGAAATCAAAAGAGAAGCTTAATGATGTAAAAATGGGAGAAGGAAATGTAAATGAAGATATAAAAATAATGATAGGAGAAATAGAGAGAGTGTTAGAGGGAACAAGCAAGAAAAAAATTAGTAGGGTAGTGAGCGGAAGTGAATGGGATGATGAATCTAAAGAGAAAAAAAAGAAATGAGAAAGAAACTAAGAAAATGAAGGGAATGAAAAAGTAGTGGAGTCAAGTATAGAAGGAAGAGGAATGAATATACTAAAATGTGTGATAAGGAAAAAGGAGAGGAAAAAATGAGGTTTGAAGAAGAGGTGGAGAAAGCTAGAACAAAAGAAGAGGTTCAGAAAGTAGTAAAGAAGAGAGAAAAAGAAGGGAAAGGGTAAACAAGTATATTGAGATGGTAGAAGTCAAAGAGTTCTTCATGGATCTGCTACGAGGGAAAGAGGAAAAAGCGAGGAAGGGCTAAGAGAGGGGAGAGAAAGCGATGGGGAAGAGGACATAGCAAGAGGAGAAATGATCAATGTTTTAGTAGTAATGAAAGAGGGGAATGATCCAGGTCCAGATGGAAATCCAATGAAGTATGTCAATGTGGGCGGGATGAACTGAAGGAATGAGCATGAGAAATTTGCAATAGGGTATGGGGAAGGGAGGGATGACCAGAAATATGGAAATAAAGGGTAGTGGTACCAATATTGAAAAAAGGCAAAGGAGAGGAGGTCAATGAACAATGGGGAGTGACGCTAAAGCCAACCTTGTACAAGTGATGTGTAACGGTATTATCAGTTGAGGAAGAAGAGAACGTACCATCAAAACAGACGGGGTTTAGAAAAGGAAAAGGGGTGATGGACAACATATATGTTGTAAATCATCCGATAGATAGTAGAATTAAAAAAGGTTGTGGTAAAAAAAGCTATAAGGGAAGGTCTATTAAGAAGGGTTCTGAAAATTTTACGTGAGACAAAAAGCAGGTTACAAGTAGCCGATCAAGTCGGAGAAGGTTTCTGATTAGTGAGGGGAGTAAGACAAGGGTGTCCTCCGAGCCCACTTTTATTCAATATCTTGAACACAGACTTCAGAGAAGCGATGAGCAGAAAAGGATAGAGTGGTGTGAGGATGGGAAAAGGTGATATATATTTATCAACATATATATATATATATATATATATATACTGGCATATACAGATGATATGGTAATGATGGTGGGGAAGGAAGAGGGAATAGCAGGTCTAATTACAGGGTTGGAGAAATGCTTAGATACAAAAAAATTGAATTTCAATGCAGGAAAGACGAAGATAATGAGGTTCAGGAAAGGAGGGAGAAGAAAAAAGGTATGGACTGACAGATTGAAGGAAGTGAATATAGAAGAAGTAATAGAGATAAAATATCGGAAATACACCTTAAAAGAAAATGGAGATCACAAGGTTCATATTAGAGGAAGAATCAAAAAGTGGAAGGGGTAATGAAGCAGGTATAAGGTATAGGAAAAAGCAGATTTAAGGAAGATTAAAAAATAAGAGTGTGGTTTTCTGATATCCTAGATATATGGTAGGAGAGGAAACGCGACGAGATCGATTAGGTATCAGAGCAGGGGAGAGGGCATGGGAATTCAAAGAAAAACTAAAGGAGGAAAAGGGAGGGGAGTTAACGAAAGAATGTCTGAAGGATGTGGAAGAAAGAATTGAGTTCCTTGCAGATAGACATGAAGTGGAGGAAAGGGAAGTAAACTTTGAAGAATCAGAAGAAGATAAAGAAATTCAATTGATAGAAGATGAGGAAGGATTGCGGGATCAAAACACAATAAATGGTATAAGATAATGGAAAAGGAAGGTCTACTAAAGTTTTCGGAAAAGAGTAAGGGAGAAAAGAGATGAATGAGAATAGTAAGATTGAGATTGGGGAATGAGGTCGGGGAAGCGATGTCTTGGGAAGAAAAGGAGAAAAGAAAGTGCAGAATATGTGAATGGGAAGAAGAAACATAGGAACATGTATGGAAATGATCTATGAGAGGGAAGGAATATAAAAGAAGCTGGCAAGAAAACGTGTTAAGGATTCTAGTGGAGGAAGAAAAAGGGGTGGAGTAGATGAGGGAATTGCAGGAAGCTAGAGGAGCGAATGAGGTCTAATGAAAGAACGATTATGTAAAGGAAAAGGTTGAGGTGGGAGGGAAGTGGAAGAAGAAGAAAACGGAACTCACACAGAAGAAGAAGGTGGATAAAACTTTACAGTAAGAATGAGTAGAACTAAGTAGAACAAAATGAGGCTGAGCCCCTTCTCTCTCGCTCGTAATTACCACAATTATTGTCTGTTACATAAATGTGTCAATTTTTTTGCTGAATATGAGACATTGGTCAGGATTTGGAGAGTTCGTAAAAATTGAAGCTCAATTGCTCAGGGAGATGATTGTAACTGAAGCGCACATTATAATGATAAACATGACCATAAGTGTTGGATGGACATCAAAAAAGGACACCATATGGTTCATAAGATGCAATAGAATCCGAATAATACCACCCTTATTCACGTATATCAATATAACGACGCTCTTAGTCAGAGTAGTGGTCATGCTAAGTCATAAATTAAAATAAAGTGCAATATTCACAAGAACAAAATCCCCATTTCATGTTCGGACTGCGGTTGATCGAGTAGTTAACTTCTTAATCGCTCACGTGAAACGTTTAGTGCAGAGATAAAAATAATCCCTGCATGTAGCCTTATGTGTCGTAAATCAGCGTGAAAAAATTACAGGCCCTTCAACCAGAATTGAACATGGCTTTTTTAATGGCCTTTGTATCGTACATTTCTCGATAAGATTTCAGGCTCAAAAACATTTGTTACACATTTTGAGGTCATAAACAATCAGGTATAAACATACCTGATTCCCCCCTCACCGGAATTTCTTTTGTAACTACTCCAGTCAACGCAAATTGAGATATCATATTGAAAATCTAAGAAATTGTATAAAAGGCAATAGAAAATTTGTACCTGATCCAACCTTTCTGGCAAATCAGAAAAAGTTTCCCAATGATTAAAAAAAAAATGGAGAATTTAGGAAAAATTTGGAACAGTGGGAGGTGTAGTAATGATGGAAACGTAGCTAGATGAGAAGTGCCAAGAAAGAGTAAGGGGAAGATTAGCAAGGGGCAGATGCAGAGCAACGAGAGGAATGGTGAAGGGAGTAAGAAGGAAATATATAACAGAGAAGGATAGGAGAGCGATGAAGGAGGAAAGAAGATATATGGAAAGGAAAAGGAAGATGGGAGAAAGTAGGAGTGTATGTGAACACATAAATCTAAGGGGAATATAACGGAAATATAGAGGGGATGAGGAAGGTGAATATACACGTTCAGGAGGTGAAAATGGAAAAGTTAATGATCACGTGATAGTAAACGACTAGGTAACAGAGAAGGTCAAGAAACTAGAGGTGGGACAATGTATAGATTCTGAGCACTGTCCATTAATACTGACATTAGAAGGTGATGAGAGTAATAAAGATGCGGGTGAAAAGGAAGTAAAGGTGGAAAGAACAGGAAGAGGGGAGTTGTCAATGGAAGGGAAAGAGCACTTCACAACAGGAAAAAAAGCTAAAGGATGTGAAAATAGGGGAATGAAATGAAAATGAAGAGATGGCCATGATGATAAGAGAACTAAAACAGTATTAGAGGAAAGAAGTTCGGAAATAGATAGGACCAGGAATGTAAAGAGGAAGAGTTGGACATAAGAAAGGATCTACGAAGATCGAGAAGAGTGGAAAGCAGTAGATATGAATATAGAAGAAAAAAAAGGCTATACTGAGATGTGAGATAAAAAAATGAGGAAGGAAAACACGGGGCTAGAAGAAGAGGTGGAGAAGACTAGAAGGAAGAGAGGAAAAGAGGGAAGGGGAAATACTAGGAAGAGGGAAAAACGAAAGCAGATATGATGAATGTTTTAGAAATAATGAAAGAGGAAAAAGCTCCGGGTCTGAATGAAATCCCAAATGAAGTATGGAAATCTAGGACGAATAAATTAAAGGCTTGGGCATGGATAATGTGGAGAAGGGTATGAAGGGGAAAACGATGGCCATGACTATGGTAAGAAGGAGTAGTTGGTACCGATATAAGGAAAGGGCCAGGGGAAAGAGGTTAAGGATTATGGGGGAGTGACGCTGGTGTCCACCTTGTACAAGTTATATTTAACGGAAAGAAGAAACATGGGAATTTAGGAAGCATGTATAAGAGTAATTGAAGAAAAAAGAAGCGGGCAAGAGGAATATAATATAATAATAAAAGAGAAAAAAGATCCAAGTTTGGATGAAATTGCAATGAGCATGGATAATGTGCAGAAGAGTATGAAGGAGAGGAGGATGGCCAGAGCTATGGTAAGGAGGGGTGGTTGGTACCGATATTGGAGAAGGGCAAGGGAGAAGATGTTGAGGATTATAGGGGAGTGATGTTGATGTCAACCTTGTACAGGTTATATGTAACGGGGAAAAGAAACATGGGAACATAGGAAGGATGTATGAAAGGAATGGAAAATAGAGGAAGCTGGCAAGAGAAATATAACACTTCGAAGGAGGAGAGATGCTTCAGGGAGATAGTGAGACGTGCCGCAGGTCCGACTTGCCGCAGGTGAGACTTGACACATGTGGCTTGATATAGTTGATCCAAAAGTTTGAGGAAGAAAATACGCCAACAAAACATGCGAAATTCCTACCAAAAAAATTAATTCTCAACTATTCAAATAAATTTTCAAAAATCAGTTACCTTCCGAATCAAGAAACGAGATCAATAATTCAGAAAATTAATTATCTTTCAGAAAAGAACAATGACAAGAGTTCAAGTTCAGAAGCTCAAGGCTACACCTGAAATTGCCACAATTTTGAGGGGCCACATCTTACTCGAAATGTTCGGATTTCTATTTTAAAACGTACAACTTTAAGAACTGCAACTGTTAAATTTGTCCATTTTATAAACTCTTTGCTTAAAACTTATAAAATTCAAAACAGAAACTTAGTTTGAATTTTTAAGTGTTTTAGTTTTGAGGTTACTAATGAATTTTGGTGCTTTTGAATTTGGAATTATTCAATATTAAATGTTTCAATTATAGAGTACGTAATTTTCAAAGTTTAGGTTTCCAATTATAAGATTGTTGAATACTTTGATCAAATATTTCACAGTTTAAAGTTTTTAAATATAATATTGTTAATTTTTTTACTTTTGGCTCTTATTTGAAATATTAAGAAAACTCAACTATACCTAAGGAAATTTTTGCTGATATTTCAATCACTAAAGTAGCAATTTAGAAGAGACGAGTTAAGGCTGACTGTTACGTTTGAATTTAATTCTCATCACGAAGGGGAAATTTACTTGACAAATAAGAGAAGGTATCACCTCCATGGTACTCATACAAGTTACGAAGTGGAAACTTCCCGAAGTCCAGGAAATGACGTGCAGTTAGAACAAGTAATTATATTAAAATTTACTAGCAATTTCATCTCGCTTTACTCCTATTCTACGGCATTCTCCGGGTATACACTATCTCAAATTTAACTTGCATGAAAATTTTATCGAATCTCTTTCAATTCGGTAAAGCTCAACTATTCTTCAATTCTCTATCTCTGATAATGTTTATTTTATGACGAACATTTTTTCTTCCAAATCCCAGTTTCTCTACTCTTGTTTATTCATTGGGCGGTCACAAGTGGGGAATGTCCGACCTTCTGAATGGTTGGCTGCTCCCCTCTCCACTGGAATGCAACGAAAATCCGTTGCAAGCTGAATCCCAGCAATTCTGCATTTCTGGGAATTCAGGACTGAAGCCAAATATCCGAAATAAAATCTCGATGAATATGAATCTAATTGGAAACGCAGTTCTAATGACGAATAATATAAAACTTTCTGGTCTCAATCATTTACAAGTACTGGAAGATTATGATCAATCTGAATATAAAAGTAAAATGAGCTAACTACAATAGTCATTATAATATGGTAAATAACAATATATTGAATTCATTTTAAAATGCTTAAATTTCCAATACTTCAAGTAAAAATGTTGCGTTATGAGAAAAATAAGTCAATTTTCAACTAAATAGCAGAATTTCCTACCGAAAACAAAACCATTCAACCATTTTTTAACTAGTTTTATATTGAAGAAGACTAATCCCTATGGGAAATGCCATGTTTGATAATTTACCAAGAAGAAATATTTATTTAAAATAAAAAAAAAAAATTACTAAACCAAAAAGAAAAAGTTTTAAACAAAACAGTTGAAACCTTAACCACAACAGAATAGTTTATGATCAAACAGTTGCAATACAAGGACATAAATTCGAACTTTCTACGGAACTGTTGAATTTCCAACCAAATTGTTAAGTTTTCAACCGAAAAAAGAGAAGTCTTGTTCGATAAGTTGCATTTTTGACAAATAAAGTTGAATTACTGAACAAGGAAGACAAATTTTCAACCAAATAATAAATTTTTAACACAAATAGTGAAATTTTGAACCCAGCAGGATCAATTTTCAACAAAATAGTTCAAGTGCCAACCAAAAAGGATGAATTTCCAACATAACTGTTGAGTTTTCAATAAAAAAGTTTACTTCTAACCAAGGAGAGAAATTTCCAAGAAAATCTTGACTTGAAAGGCCTAAATGATTTCTTAGTCAAGAAACAATAAAAATTTCGACCAACTTGCTTGATTTCCTCGCCAAAAGGAAAAATTTCTTGCATAAAGTGGGTCAGGTTACATTTTCATTTCTAAGTTCCATGAGGGTGGAAGTCACCGCTGTGACTAGTCATAGAAAGAATGTAGATCATACACCTTCCCCTTTTCCCAAGTCTGGTGGGGATTAAAATTCACCGTTGTGACTGGTCATGGAAAAAGTGTATGTGATACTTTCCCCCTTTTTTCAAGTCTCGTTAATACGGGAGTCTCCCCTGTGACTGGTCATAGAAATATTGTAGGTGGCACCCCCTCCCCCTTTATCAAGTCTTGTTTAGCCGGAAATCACCCCTAAGACTTGCCACAGAAATAATGAATGTGACAGACCCTCCCCTTTTCCCCAAGTCCCGGTAGGCCGGGATTCACCCCTATGACTGGTCATAGACATATTGTAGGTGACACCCCTTCTCCCTGTTCCCGAGTCTCGTTAAGCTAGATGTTACCCTCATGACTAGTCATAGAAATAATGTAGATGACAGACCTTCGCCCTTTTCCCAAGTCTTGTTGAGGCGGAAGTCAACCCTATCACTGGTGATTGGAATAATATAGGCAACACTCCTTCCCCTTCTTTCCAAGTCTCGTTAAGTTAGATGTCACACCTACGATTGGTCATAGAAATAATGCAGATGCCACACCCTCCCCTTATTCCCAAGTCTCTTTAGGCCGGATGTCACTCCTCTGACTGGTAATAGAAACAATGTGGATGACGCACCCTTCCCCTTTTTTCGAGTCTCGTTAAGTCGTATGTCACCCCTATGACTGGTCATAGGAATAATGTAGGTCACATAACTTCCCCTTTTTCCAAGTCTGGTAGGCGGAAAGTCACCGCTGTGACTAGTCCTAAAAAATATTATAGGTCATACACGTTGATAGATTTAAGGCTTTCACGATGATCCACGTAGTATCTCTCTTCACGAAAGTACCAATCCCTGATACAATCGAAATCATCAAATCCTTCGCAAACTTTCCCTCT
>WSXT02124407.1:0-10864 GCA_011762715.2 Neuroterus valhalla | reverse complement strand
CAAGATCGTGAATACAACTTTTCGAATTTTCTCAAAAAATCGAAAATTCCCATTTTGATCGCACAAAAAATAATGAACAATAATCTGTGAACTCGATAACTTTTGAAACAATTATCATATTCGATCGTGCTTTGGCACCCATTTTGAGGGACCAAAAAGACAAGTCAAATTCTTTAACCAGCTATTTTGGTTGATAAATCAAAGAGGGGGGAGCATTTTGAAAATTTCTTTGGACTTTTTTTTCCAAGACTCAAAAATTGTAAGAACGGTTTCTTGTTGTAAGTGAAAAGTGAAACAATTTATCTCCATGATTTTTTTTTAACAAAATTGTCAGAGTTGTGGCATTTTCAAAATTTGAAAATATAAACAAAAATGAGAATTTTTAGCCAAAGTACGCAAGATATGAAAAATAGTTCGAAAAAAAAAATCTTTCTTTCTGGGAGCCGTCCAGGATGATTCTTGAAACTTTTAGAGTTTTCTCAAAAAATCGGAAATTCAAATTTTGGTCTCAAAAAAAATAATGAAAAATAGAAAGATTTATTTTTTGGTCAAACTGTGCAAGGACGGGAAAATATAAATGAACTAAATTTGTGCACCAAAAAAAAATCTACAAATTTTGTATAATCACCTTTTTGATAGGACAAGTAGTTTTAGCTACATTTATAAAAAAAACATAAAAAATGACTAAGGCTTACACAGAAGATTGATAGAGAAAAGTTTTTTACCAGAAAAATATCTGTAAATTTATTATCGTTTTTTCCATTGGACGCGTAGTTTTTCTTTCAATCGTAAAAGAATAAAATTAAAAATTAAAAAATTGAATTTCTAGAAAAAGTACTCAATATGCGGAAAAAATTAGGCAAGAAAACTTCTATACCGTTTTGGACAAACTTTGATTGAGTGCGATGAGAATGTATTCGTTAAAGCCGTAGATGCTTCAACAAAAGAGAATTTCACACACGTCACATTAAAGTAGTCGACGTTTCGCTTTTAAATTTCAAAAGCTTTATATACAAAAAATTGTAGAGAGGTACAAAGTCCGAGCGCGTAGCGCGAGGTAAATTCATAACCGAGCGCGGAGCGCGAGGTGAGATAGCTCCAGTTTGATATTTATCTTTTTAGTTGAGAATACATCTTCTTGGTTTGAAATTCAACTATTCTGGTTGAAAATCATTAATTTTATTTGAAAATTCAGCATATCGGTTGAAAATTGAAATATTTTGCCGGAAATCCGTTTTTTTGGTATATTTAATTAGTTTTTCTTAATTGTAAGTTTAGGTGTTCCGATTTCTAAAAAACGGTATTTTCAAGTTAAAAATTTGAGTATTCCTGTCCAAATGGATTTATTTTCAAATGTCTGATTTGTTGTGTTAAAGGATGTTTAGAATAAACGTCATGAAGAAAAATTATTGTTTGCGTTTTGCGACAAATGTAAATATGTTACGTCTAGTTCACCGGGAAAATTGAAAAACTTGACCGTGAAGAACCGGGAAATGACCAGGAATCTGAAATCGTCCGCCAAATCACCACCCTATTAAAAATAAATAATTGCACTTTAATCTGGATAATTCTTCCTGAGTTTAGTGACAATCATTGCGTTATTTATGCATGAACCTTTTTCCGTTTCATGTGGTCTTTTTAAAAGATCTTCATGAAAATCACAGAGTGGAAACACCTTACTCAATTACTTACTTTGAAAGTAAAGAGGGGTTCGTACATAAATTAAGAGATATGGTGGCGAAGCTCTAGAGAATGATCGATCTTCCATTGGATCAATAGCCTCTATCGCTTGAAGAATGGGGTGTTCCTTGGTGGTTTTAGTATTTAGTAGCCGCTCGTGCCGGTTGATTCTATCAATTAGACAGCAATGTTAATTCTAGCTTCTTTTTCATTTCTTATATATTCATCTTCTTGAAAAATACGGGCTTAAAATATCTGTCGTATTCATACAATGAACGCGATGTATGAATAAACACCTATAAATATTTGATTCATTCTTTTTATAAATGATTCATTCTTTTTATGAAACGATATAAAGAAGAAAAGCACTTTGAATCTTCTCATGGGAATTGAAAAAAAGTGATATGAAGTGAAATTATGTTTTTTCTGAAATAATGGACAATTTCGGTTTCCTGGAATCATCGAGAGGAAATTATCGACGCAGAAATATTTCGTCAGCCAGAACATTAGCTGCTGCCTCAGGTTGTTTGGCCGAGGTAAGGGTAACAATAACCTAATTAGAAAAGAAAATCGATTCGTTGGTTCGTAATTTTAAAAATAGGCCTCGATGTGAGGAAATATGTGAGAGAATAAGAAAGATTAGAAGCATTCCCGAATTTTTTTATTCACATTATTTGTTTGTAATTAAAGAAAAGTGTTGGAATGTGTGGGAAATATTCTCGAAATTATCAGAATGAATCAGTCGCTGTCAAAATCATAAAAAAGAGAATTATTAAAGAACAATTATCGAAATCGACAATACAAATTTTCTTAGAATCTTTAAAAATTCAAGATATCACAGTAAAAGAAGTACTAGAAATAACATTTCACGTAAAATATGTTGAGTATCAAGTATTTGCGTGAATTTAAGATTTAATATCAGGATTCAGATTATAAGATTTCAACTTTAGAACAACGTTGCTCAAACCCAGAAAAATTTTCCTGAATTCTTAGCAACACAATTTCGAAGTTTGTAACTCGTAGCATTCTTCTTCGCTGAGCAAATTATCTATCAGGAGAGGAAATATTGTTTTTATTATATATTGAAATTAATCGTTCACATTGGATGGTATAAGAAATCTTAATCAAGGTGAAGTACATATGTGTATATTAGAATGGTCCAGAAATGAATTAGAATATTTTTTTTCTCGAATTATTATTCAAAACGACCGGGAATTTGTTCGAAACCACAAAAAAAATTTTATGCGTTTATTAATGAATAAACGCCCCATGAAGTTCACCACGTATTTCCCATAAGAAAAAAATACGTTTTTGTAGATTTTATTCAAAATTCTCAATATTAGGTGAATCGAGTTCGAAATTCACCATTTCTCTTCACAATTGTCACAGAACGTGAATAAAATATTATTTTTCGAATATCATCACCATAAGTCTGTTTTATAGGGTCCCCAAAAAACCCCATTAGTGAAAAAAATTGGGTTTTTCAGTTTTTGTTGCTAATTATGATTTTTTAAATGTTTTTTTTCCTTGCAGATTGTTTCTAATACATGAAATAATACTTTAAACTGATAATAGGATGTTTTTCCAAAATATTCAAACAATTTATTATTGTTTTTAGCAACTTTCTCTCAGAAAAGGGTTAGAAATGCAAGGTTTTTTTCTGAATTTTTCAACTTATTTTCAACGTTTCAGTTGAAGCGAGGTAACAATCAAATAAAGTGAACCAGAAGAATTGATTAAACCATTTTTTATCATTATAACAATATTCTCTTAGAATAATCCTACAAAGTTGCTGTTTTCTTCTGAAATTTTCAACTTTATGTCCACGTTTCACGTAATGTAAGTAATTATTTACTTTGATTCAGCAAAATAATTGTTGAAACAAATTGTAAATGTTTATAGCTATCTTCTTGTTTGTTTGTTTTTTTATTCATACATATGTCCGTGGGAATACCATGAGTGGGCAACCAAGAAATATACATGGTTGATGGCATTTTCATCTTAGTGGCTACGTTTCAAAGACGTGAAAAATATATCGATGTGATTACAAAAATGTGAAACCTGAAAAGCTTAAAGAATTCCGTCGTGTTTGTAATTTCAATGATGTTTTCAATGATGTATATGTTTCAATGATGATAATTTCAATCTTCTTCTAGATTAATACTACATAGTTGCGGTTTTTTATGAAATTTTTAACTTTTTATCAGTTTTTAATTAGGATAAAGTAATAATTAATTCATGTTGAAAAAATAGTTGTTTGATTTAATTTAACAAAAATACCTGTTTAAAACAATTATTATTGTAAACAAATAATAAATTAACATTGGAGAGAATCATATTTTAAATGGTATTGTATTGTTTTAGGTAAATTATTTTCGTTCTTTTTCCAATGTCCAAAAAAAATGAGATAAAACAAAAAAGCTTAATTCATTCAGTGAAATTTGAATTTTAAATTTTCTACTAAAACTATGGAGTTTCAACGCAAAAATTGAATTTTTAAGAAAGTAGTTCAACTTTCAACCACAGAGTTGAATTTTCGACCTAAAAATATAAACTTTTGATTATAAGTAAAATGGTTGATATTTAAAATGAAAAAATTCATTTTAAATGAAAAACAATCTAATTAACCCAAAAATCAAATCAATTTCATCTAATTTATCCAATTGATTTTCATTCAGATTGCATTCAGTGCAAAGTTAAACATTTCAGAAAAAGCCACAACTTTCTAGCACTTATCTAAGAGAAAATGTTTATACACAATAATGAATTTTTTAAATGAGCATGTTTGTTAACTTGCACTAATTATTACCTCACTAAATTAAAAGTGGACAATTTGTTTAAACAATTATTTTTGTTAAATTTGAAGAAATATTAATTTACTCCGAGTGAAAAGTGGGCAAAAAATTAAAAATTTAGGAGAAAACTGCAGTTTTCTTTTATTAGAAAAAATGATAAAAAATGATAAAAAATAAATGAATAAAGATCGCATGAACAATTATTCTTAACATAAAATAATGATTACTTAATTCTAATTAAAAAGTGATGAAAAGTTAAAATTTTCATAAAAAACCGCAACTATGGAATAATCTAGAAGAAGATAGCTATAAACATTTACAATTTGTTTAAATAATTATTTTTGCCTAATTAAATGAAATAATTACCTACATTAGGTGAAAAGTGGACAGAAAGTTTAAAATTTCAGAAAAACCGCTGCTTTGCAGCATTATTCTAAGAGCATATTGTTATAATTGATAACAAATTGTTATAACAATTATTCATGTTGACTTTAATTGATCCTCACCTCGCTTTAACTAAAACGTTGAAAACAAGTTGAAAAATTC
Organism: Neuroterus valhalla; assembly: GCA_011762715.2. NCBI lineage: Eukaryota > Metazoa > Arthropoda > Insecta > Hymenoptera > Cynipidae > Neuroterus > Neuroterus valhalla. The sequence continues at coordinate 5,843 of WSXT02124407.1, read as the reverse complement.
AGAAAAAACCTTGCCTTTCTAACCCTTTTATAAGAGAAAGTTGCAAAAAATAATAATGAATTGTTTAAGCGATTTGAATAAACATCCAATTATCAGTAGAAAGTAGTATTTCATATATTCGAAACAATCTGCGTTAAAAAAAACCGCGAAAAATCGTAATTAGCGCCAAAAACTCGAAAAACCCATTTTTTCACTTATGGGGATTTTTCGGGACCCTATAAAACAGACTTTTGAGGGTGATATTTGAAGAGTAATATTCTATTCGCATTTTGTGAGTACTTACAAAGAGAAATGGTGATTTTCGAACTCGATTCACCTAATATTAAGAATGCTGAATAAAATTTACAAAAACGTCTTTTTTTCTTGTGGGAAATACGTGTTAAACTTCATGGGGCTTGCGCCACCTTTAAATATATTTTTTTTAAACAAAAAGAATGCGTTCATTTTTTTGTGAACTCGAAAAAATTTCCGGGCGTTTTGCATAAAAATTCGAAACAAATTTTTTTGGACCACCCTAGTGTAGGTATATATGCAAAGTATCTCAAATTGACGGATATACTTCATATTTACATATATAGCATCGCGGCATACTTTTGTTCCTAGTTTCGAACCTTGTGATATTTCCATATTTCATGCTTCTACTGCAACCCATTACAACTTTTCATTTGTTCTCAAATGAAATGTATGGTCTAATATTCATTCCGTCCAACTTTCTGCATAACAACGCGAACATACAATGCAGAACATTTAACTTCAATGTTTATTTGGGTTTATTATTCAGAATGATTTCTTAATAAATTGTTGCGATCACGATTTTTTTCAATTTTACATGGCAACACAAATTTCTTATACTAAGAGAATCGAACTTGTTTAAAGCTTTGTTTAATTAGCTTCAAAGGAACAATATCAATTAGGTTGTAACAAAGAGAAGCCGTAACAAAAATTAATCTTTTTCTATAGTATGTTCTATTATGCATAAAACCTCTGTGTTAATAATAATAATAATTCTGGTTCCGGAAAACTTATTGGAGATTTCATTTGACGGCATCTTTAAGCAAGTAGTTCATAAATATCTATATATGGTGGTATTCAAGGCAAGTAATAAATTCAATATTACGGAGCATATTTTGTATTTTCCAGTGAAGTTTCATTGCCCATCATGTTCGGTTAATTTAAGCAAAGATTTTATTTTGCATCAGAGGAAAATGTTTGTCTAGCGATCTCAATATATGGCTCAGAGAAAAATCTAATTTTGTGAATGATATGGAAAATTAAATTTGCAATACCAAAGTCAAAAAAATAGGACTACAAGTACACCTTAGGATATTGCGTTATACTTATGGCCTCGATCGTTTACCTTGTAGTTTTATCGCGAATTCTAGAACCGGAAAATCATAGAACTCCGCCCTTGAGTACGTGAACGGTTTTATCAATTTTTCCTGTTGCTATTCTTACTACTTGTGACATTTCCTTCCCTGCTTTATAATCTTTGTGTTCGTTGAGATATTCAAGAATTCCTATCACGTCTAAAAGTTCCTTTTAATCTATAAATTATATATGTAAAAGTGCAAATTGCACATCAGCACATTGTTCAGAAATATGCACCTGTTTTTCACGATTTATTATTATTCTACGTGAAATTGTAAGGTAGAAACCAAAAAATTATATCATTTTTCTGTATATTCACTTCTCACAAGCATCTAAAAGGCAGACTTGATGCTCCAATTTTTTCACGCCAACCCATTTCGGGGTAATTTTCATAACTTCTTTTCAAAATGTCGATGAACACAAAAAAATGTTGATGAAGTTGATTTTTCACCTTTTTTACAAAAGAAGTTCTACAACTTCAAACTCGGAATATTGGAACAGAGTGGCAACTTGACTGGGGAACCGGGAAAGACCGGGAAATGACCGGGAGTTTTACTGACCCGAAGGAACCGGGAAATAACCGGGGAATTATTTGACCCAACTTAGACTATTTAAAATTCTACCGAAAAAATACGAGAATCGACCGCTTTCTTTTTATGGATCAAAAAGATATATTATCATTTGATTTAAAGAATGTAACTTTCGTTCACTCTGATTCTCAAATTATTTGAATACATCTATACTTCATGAGAGGAAGAATTTATATTTTTTTCCAATATAAGAAAAACGTTTTGCAAATTTGTTGTTCTGTGAGATTCTTTTAGCCGACTCAAATTTGATAATCAAATTGATGATAGCCCAACCATACACAAAGAATTATTATCTTGATTTTCTTGAAAAAATATATTTATCACGTTTTATCTGCTTTTCCTCACTTATCTGACTTGAGACAGGGAATTTCAGAAAATAATTATAGTTTTTATTTTAGGGCACGGAGTTTTAATGAGGAAGTATAATTTTACTTGGAACAGGAAATTTTTTACATGGGACGGGAGCTATTCAAACTAATTACAATTCGGATTTAGAAGAGACGATTTAGAAAAAACCGTTCCTGCAATCCGAAACTCGTCACAATTTTCCCTCTTCTCAATTTTAGATAAAGAAATTACTTTAAGCACTCTTTGGAGTAGAAGTAGTATTCCGAAGAAGAAATATTTCTGAATTATGATAGAAAACTTTTTTAAATTGATCATTACGAATTCATCCTTTTTAAACTACAAAGTCAACTGCTTGTTTGAAATTTAAACTTGTTTGTTGAGAGCTAAATTTTTATGTTGAAGTTGCATTTTTTCGATTCGAAATTCACCTCTGGTTGAAATTGTAACTACTCGTACTTTGTTGAAAATCAATTCATATTTTTTTGGTCAAAATTCAAGTATTCAGAGCATTGATTTCTGAATCTGAAAATTGAAGTACTTCTTCGAGAATTTATGTACTTCATGGAAAATCTGCCTTTTCTGTAGAATATTATTCTTTATGGTTGAAAATTCACCAATTTTGCTTAAAATACATCTATCCATTTGAAGATTAATCATTATACCTGAAAATTTAACTGTTTCATTTTTAGTGAAAAATTTATCTTTTCTAGTTCAAAATTCGATGATGTGATGAACATTTGTCTTTTCAAATTGAATATTTAATTATTTCGTTGAAACTTCATATATTTTGTTGAAAAGTTGTTTTTTTTTTTTCTTGTAGAAAATTATCTTTTCCTATGGGACTAGGTAATATTCTTCTTCAGAAATGATTCTTTACATTTTTCATTTTCGTCGAACATTGATCTAGTTAAATCTCTTATATTTGGTTTTTTAATTAATTTTTTGAGCCAAAAATGGCACTATTCCATTTTTGTTCCAAAATTTTTATTTTTGTAGTTCAAATTTCAACCATTTTGTTGAAAAATTATATTTTTTGGTTGATGATTAATTTTTTGTCAAAAATTGAACTATTCTAGTTAAATGATCATCATTTCAGTTAAAAATTAGTCTTTCTTGTTGAAATGCGACTACTTCAGTTAAATATTTACAATTTCATTTCATTCTTCGTTATTTCTTGTAAAAATGTAGTAACTTGTTCGGCATTTAGTTTTGTTTGTTTGTTGAAAGTTAGTTTTTCTGCCATAGGTTTTTTTTTAACTGAAGAAATAACAATTTATCTTGTTCAGTAGAAGTTAGTTTATCTGCTTCAAACTCAAATCTTTGAGTTGTTCATTTGTTTAGATAAACCCTAATTTTTTCTGTTTGAAAATTTAAGTATTCAAATTCTCGTCGACAATTTATCTTTTTCAGTAGAAGTTAATTTATCTGTTTAGGACTTAACTCTTTCAGATGCATATTCTTCGTTTTAGTATAAAACTCTTTTGCTTAGTTTAGAATTATTTTTCTTAAAATGCTCAGGATTGCACACTATTATCCCATCATGAAATTAGAAGCAGTCTAAATTGAATGAATTGAAATTTCAGACTTCAGATATCCTAAAGTTCCAATTCTAAATTTTAGGTGATAAACTTTACGCAAATTGAAAAACTCTCTTCTTTCTGAATTTTAAGCTTTTGATTGTGAAAAGTTCTCCTTTTTATATGAACAAAAGAAATATGGATTCCAATTAATCAGCTGAAAAATGGAATTGATTTAATTTGAAATATAATAATGTTTTCATCTTTATAACCGTTTCCGATTCAAATTGTAGAATATGGAGATTCCTATCATTTTTTATTTGTTGCCTAACGCAAGTGAAAGTTAGACAGCCCGGCCACAAATTGTTTCGAATAAATGGTTCTCTCTACTGTGATAATTCAACTTTTTTTCCTCGTTCACAAAAAAGGTTTTTATCTTATCAAATTCGGACAAAACATTGTCATGGGATGCCCAAAAAAATTATCTCCTCTAAATTTAGGCACAATCGATTAATATTTAGGGTGTGCGCAAAGACGATGAAGTTTCCCATTAAATAACATGGGAAGAAGAAAGCTTTTTGTAAATCTAATATTTGAACGCAATAATATGTTGCAATTAATTCCTTGTTTCATTACGTTTTTCAGGATTCGTCAGTGAATAAGAATCAATCATAAATTTTGAGGTTCAATGATTTTAAGCGATCCTTGTGGGTCCCCATAGAAAAACCCATAAGTGACAAATTTGAATTTCACGTAATATCGCGGTTTGCTAACGCTTTTTGAAAGTTGTTTTTTCATAAATAATCATTAATCATTCAATTGAGAAATTCTAGTCATTTTTCAACTCATATTGAATTGTTTCAACAATTTTTATTTGTTTAAACATTCGTCCCCCTAAGGTCAGTCAAGAAATGAACGAATTTTATAGACAGCATGAGTTACTTAATCGATAATGCGAGTAAAATAATTCGTTAAAATAATTTTTTTATTAATTATTTAATACGTATTGGGTCAAGTATTTGCTTCACCTGAAAGAATAGGAGAAACTTTTCAACTCAGTAAATTTCGACAGATTTTAATATTTTTAAGTACTAATTTTTTTTCTAAGCACACATGTAAATGTTTCAACAGATTTGAATAGTTGAAACAATTTTTTTGTTCAAATATTTTATTTTTTATACTTTTCGAAAGATAAAAATATTTTTAGATACTACTTCGTTTTCGATGAATACTCCTAAATGTTTAAAAAAATTAACATTTTGAGAAACAATATTTCTATTTGTGCACTGATTTTAAGTTTATCTCATAATTGAACGAAGAAAAAAATTGTTCTAACATTCTACGTTTGTTCAAACATTTACATGTGTTATTAAAAAACAAATTAGTACTCAAAAGTATTAAAATCTGTCGAAAATTTACTGAGGTAAATGTTTTTCCTGATTTTTCTAGTTAAAGAACAAACTTGAAGAAATACGCATTATTATTATTAAATTATTCGAACAAATTGTTTTATCGTTATCATTGATTAAATAACTCACACCGTCCAGAAAATAGGTTCATTTCGCGATTAACCTGAAAAAACGAATGTTTAAACAAATAAAAATTGATTACACAATCGGACATAAGTTGGAAAATTACTAGGAAATATAAAATTATGCTTATTGATTATTGTTGGAAAAAACTGCTAAAAAGCGTCAGTAAACCGCAATATTACGTAAAATTCCTTGTCACGTATGGGATTTTCTTTGGGAACCCATAAGAGTGGCTTAAAATCATTCAACCCCAAAATTTATATTTGATTCTTATTTTCTGATGAATTCTCAATAATATACTGAAATACAGAATTATTTGTAACATATAATCGAGTTTGAATATTAGATTTACAAAAAGCCGAAATTCTCCCATATTAAATCAATGGAAAACTTCATCGTCTTCGCGCTACCCCCAAATATGACCTGATTTTGCTCGATTTTGTAGATCATTTTCTGTGGCGTATGAAGGAAAAGGAGGGCGGGGGGGG